>PVJD01007448.1:0-84465 GCA_004026545.1 Mormoops blainvillei
TATGATTATAATTACCTATTCTGAAGTTAATAACATCATATTGAAACATTATATGAAGGCCAGAGAAATTAAATTGCCTGTGACATATTTGAGCAAGTAAACAAAACAGCAAATAAAGGAACAAGAAATACAGGTTGTAAGTCAAAGTGGGATATTACTGACACATGAACTGGTGGTTTAGTAGCCAACCATTTAAATGATGAAAAAATGAGTATTTTAAATTTTATATTGTTTTATGCATACATAATATATGTAACTGTTCTGAGGCAAAAAATGGATCAGAAGTTTAAATGAGTGAAGCATTTAAAAACATACTTTAAAAATTATTTCTAACAATGCAAGTTTCTGGAGAGCAGAAAAGAGTATCAAATGTTGCCATTATGATCTCAGAATTCCTTTTTAAAGGTACTTCATAAGCTCCATGAGCTCATTAATGCAGGATATAGTCATGAATTAAGAAAATGTAATGTTTTTCCATAAAAAAGCTTGTGGAAAGAGTTAATGAAGTTAATATTACATCTTTAGCAATCAGCCAAAAGAGGCTGACATAAATGTAGGGAAGAATGAGAAGACTTACCATACATCTAGTAGTGGTTCCAAAAGAAATGAATTTATACAATGAAAGTGGAGTCATTTAAAAAGATAACTGACCTGAAAATATAGATGAATCATCAGGTTGAAGATGCATATCAAGTCTTATATCTAAGACTTATATCTATAAGTATATCTTATACTTATATCTATAAATTCAGCTAAACCATAAAAATATCTCATAACTGAAAGCACGCATCATATTTTTAGAGTTGTCCTCACTAGTATACTGAATTCTAATCAAGACATATCACTGGAGGTTAACATACCTGTGAGGTATACCTGTTCCCTTTTCTCTAGGGTCCAATCATTTTGGCAGGCGAATCACCTGGTTTATAAAATGTATAATATCCCAACACTTTAGTTACATGAAATTTTGCAACATTTCTTAAGGAACATAGAACTATATTAAAAAAGAGATATATCAAGCAGATACAAGTTCTAATTGATAATGAACTGACAGGCTACACATCACTGCCACCATGAGATCAGTGTAAATTGCACCTTCATTGATTTAGTAATAAAAGTGAGCTCTCAGTACTCCCAATGTGAATTGGGCTTTTGAGAACATCAGGTAAATATCTCAGGACCTTAAAGTCTCATCCAAATTTTCTTTTTTCTTTTTTTTTTAATTGAGGGAGATACAATGAAGGTAATTTAGGATAAAAACAAAATGGACAAGAATTACAGGTATAATCATTCTTTATTTACAGGCTAATTTTGAATTGAGAATTGGCTTCGCTAATGTTTCAAGGCTTTCTAATATTTCTATATTTTCTTACAATTAAATTTGCATATCAACTGGTTACTATTACCACATAATGAATTACTTGGACACTGGCTGTAGACTCTTTTTGTTTGGTTTTGGAAGGGATAGTGTGCAGGGGGAAAAGGGAGCCAAGGTGTGTTTAGTGCCAGACAGCCAGATTAGAGCTAGTACAGCGCTCACCAGATATTTCAGGGCACCTTTCTGTTTCCGAGAATCCTTCACAGTTAATTTGAAGCGTCGCGGACTCATGTGGCTAAAGGAGGGTGAGTGTGACACTTCGGGCCGCGGCAGATGAAACCAGCATGTCTGGTATCTGTCTTGTCTTTCTCCTTGCAGTGCCTGTGGTGGTGACAGGATGGCAGAACCACAGTTGTGAGATACTGTCAAAGAACGATTAGTGCATAGAATAAAGATGGTTTGTAAGATCGCATCTAAACTGGCTTTCTCTACTGAGAAAGACGCTTTGATTTTGTTATGCCACAGAAATCTTAGCGTTTATCTCTTAAGGAAGTTAATGTTGATTATCCTATTTTATACACCCCTTAAAGAAGTGAACCTAAAAAATAATCCCAAATTTGTTCACATTTATGAAAAAATATTAAAAATTTGATTACCACTTAGGGTTAACAACAGCGTTACCTTTATATAGTCTATATATTCTTTTTAAAATTATACACCTATCAAAAAGTTTTACTGTGTTTACACTTATGAATGTCCCTAAACTCTAAATAGAGGAATAAAAATAGCTGAAAAACAGGTATACTTTGCCTTTTAAATGTTTTATTAAATATTATTTTCTCTTATACACAAAAGTACATAATTCATAAATTGTCTGCTAAGTACACATTTGCAACCGGGCACTGTCATGTCACAAGCACTCTGGTCGTGACCCAGAGCATTATTCAGTAGCTCAGAGATGCCACATACCCCATGCCTGCCACTAGCGGCCCCCAAAGGTAGCGACTGTCCTGGTGTCTTAACTGCAGGTTAGATTTACTTCTTTTTATGCTTTATGTACGTGAAGTCATATAGGATCTGCTCTTTGTGCTTGGCTTCTTTTTCCTCCCAGTTATATTTGAGAAATGCATCTGTATTTCCCAGGTAACCATAGTGTGCTCCATAACTATATTGTTCTTACTTTATAACTATTTTTCTAGATTAGTCATAGAAACTTGGCTGAAACTAAGGAACATCTGCAGTGGCGTGGAAAAGGACAATCATTTGCTTTTATGACTATTCAAAATAATAACTATAATAATAATAACTATATGGGGGAAGGAAGAGTCACTGTTTACAATTGTACTAACATTGAAGTCACAGCTAGCACCTTGTTTTGTATTCTGGACCAAAACTCATTGAAAAGAGGGCTACTTAAAAAAAAAAAAAAGACCTATAAAAATAATCTAAAAATTTACTTAGTGAGACTAAGTAATAACTAAGTAGTTTTTACAGTGGTATTAGTTTAACATTTCTAAGAAAGCTTTCTCCATATTGTAGAATGATGTTGGGTTAGTTTTTCCTACCCCACTGTGGGGAAGAGTGACACAATAGTGGAATAAGGAAAGCTCATAAAGAAGCCGTGATGTTATATTGGAAATTGGACTTTCAGTATAAATTCAAGATTTTAATACAAACATATCTGTGTGTTTTTGTAAATGCATATATATTTTATAACTCTTTGCCGAAAGTGCTCAGAAACAATGCTTTCCAATGGTATCAATAGTAATGAGATGACCTAGACCATGATTTTGATTTGTAAATACCATTCCTTAACAAAAATAACCCAAGTACGTACCTTGGGGACATGGATGATGAGTTTAGATCTCAGGTAGAGAAAGTATGTGGCTTAAATGTAACATTCTGTTGTGTCAGAAGGTAAGGGACTTGTCCAAAAAATTATGGGATGTTGTCAAAATAACACATGAGCAAGATTGAAGAGCTCCACTGAGGCAAAGCTAAGACAAATTGAACATGAAAACAAATATTGGCACCTAATAATTAGGATTAACCCACTGATTACAAAAAAATCATGAGTCCATCTCAATAACAAATAAATGAAAAAAGATAAATAAATAATGGATGATGGATGGATATATACATAAGAGAGAAAGAACAGCTTCCGTAGAGCAGAATTATCAACTATTACAGGATTGAGAAAGAATGACATTGAAAATAACTTTTATTGAAATCAGAGTAATAATTTATTTACAAGTTAATTATTTACAAAGGTTAATTAAAATGCATGGGCTGAAAAGTAAAGAGAAGAATATTTGCATAGTTCCAAAGCACAAGTTTGTATATAGAGAGAAAGAAAATGATTATGAAAGCACCACAGTTTAACAGCTGGATACTCTAATAAGGAGTATAAATTTTGGTGTAAACTTGCAAGTTATCTTCAAGTTTGAAATAATCCCAAATTTTAAAAAAATTTTATATATATATATATGTATAAAATCACGTTGTAAACTTCACTTTGTTTATTTAACATTGCTTTAGCATCCAGGGCCTAAATGTTGAAAATAGTAAACGTAGAAAACAAAAACACACTGCTATCAAAGACCAATGAGTTAGAGACAATCCAAATTAAAATACTAAATCAGGGATTGCAATGTGAAATATGCAAGAACATGAGATGAATTTGTCGTTTATGCTCTTTAGATGACAGTTTTCTAATAGGTGTAGGTTATATTGATGACTCGCTCCCTGAGAACAGCAGTGATTTTCTCACATTTGAATGATTAATATTTGCATTAAAACTACAGGTTCAATAACACACTCAGTTAATTTTGTGCTCCACAGGATTTTAGATTTACTTCACACTGTACTTTCTTTGATTTATTTTCTATTAATAGTGGCTTGTGTCATCAAACTTAATAAAATAGGTTAAGCTAGATATGCCCCGCCTCTAGAATATGTATTTTAGCAAAGATTTATTAAAAGCCATATGTAACTGTCTTCAAATATGTTTTCAAAATTCAGAATGTCATATAAGGAATTATTTTACTCAACTTATATCATTCTTCAGAGGCTTATTTGATTGTTTATTTCTTTTTTAAAAATTATCACATGTTCAGAAATGTCACTTTCAATTTATCTTTACTAATTCACTACTCTTTCATATACAGACTAAATTATATACTTTCCCTTATAATACTCAAACTTATTATACTCCCCTATCATAATTAATAATCTAATAAAATATTTAGATTGAATTTAACTACAAAAGGATCAACACAGTTATTTATGTACACTAGATTCTAGGCATTTGAGAATTTAATATTTTCCTCCTTCCTTTTTAACTCTTTTGAGTGATCTAGAGATAGATCATATGTTCTTTAAACAATTTGTAATGATGTTTTGAACTGAGTTATATAGATTGTTAAGTTTATAAGTGTATACTAGATAATTAACTAATAATTACTTTCATACTGACCTATTATTTTAGCACTAATAACAAATGCTTTATTGTTTAGTCTCCCAAAATAACCTATGAATTATCAGTGTTTTATATAAAAAATAAGAGTAGTGAGAAAACTAAAATGCAGTATTCATTCAGGACTACAAGTAGCAGAGATGGGTTCAGATTCAAGTTTTGCAGGTGATGGAGTGGGTACATTAAGGTCAGGACTTTGGACCCAGTTTATCCCAAGACTTAATACTGCATCAAAAACATAAAACCAGTTTCCAGACCTCTGCTTACATTAAATTTATTAGTCTCCATCTGCTAAAGAACATCATAAGGCTAACACCATAAGCCAGTATGGTAGGATACCACAAAGAAGGTGGGAGTGCAGGGATGCATGAAAAATTGAGTCCATTCTTAAAATAAAAATGCATCACTAGACAGCTTTGTAAAATTCTCACTGTTAATAAATTAAGTCCTGATCACTGGAGTTTCGTGATGAGGTCCCTTCACTTGGCCACTATGACAAACAGTTGACTTAATTGTACCTAAAGAACTTGAATTTAGCTGCTCGAGATTATATGAGATCATGTAAATATTGGACCTCCAAACATATGATAAGTTGCTCCAAAATTTTCTGTTGGACCATGAAGAGGGAAATAAACCAGTTTGGGGGTAAGAATTAGGTAGCAGGAGAGTCTATAATTGACTCTAGCCTACATTGCATCAATTGGCATCCTAACATTGGAGAACAATTGAGAACTAAGATTACAAAAATTTTTTTAAAAAAGCAATCTAAGGAAAATTTTCCCTTCTTCTATAATACTTTGAAATAAAAACCAGGATAAATCCCCTGGTTTAAACAACCAATTTACCCATGCGAAGAATACAATGGCGTAACATTCCAGCTTTCAGGAAGATAAATGGCTACCTTTCTTGTTTCTGCAGGTATAAAGTGCTAAGCACTGGAAATTGACTTTGAAACAACTGATAATGGATGTCCTAGACCATGACTACTACACTTTTCTTTATTGTAGAAATGCTTCTGTTTATCTCTGTTTTGGACCTCTAAGCATATAGTGACTGTCCACTACGCATTTCGTTATTTGGTACTGTCCCCAAGTAAGCATCTTTACCTGAGATTTCACCCAGGATACAAATATCCTAAATGGCAACTAAGGTAAAGATAAATTATTGTCAGGTGAAAAAAAAATAAAGGTTTACTTAAGGTAACTGCGGTAACATTAAGATAGTGGAAGATAACAACATCTACAATTGCTTAATTCTAGAATATTTTTAACTACAGTAGGATGAGTAAATCAGAATAAATTAGCAATTTTGATTTTACCTACATTAAATATAATGTAAAATGAGGAAATTAGTTCCTTAATCTTCTCATCTTCAATTTCCTTAAACTTACACAGCACCGGTATATCAGTAAACACAACCTATGATGGCACTTTAGACCGTATCATGAGAAATTACATATATTAATGAAATATTACATTAAATTTCTGTGGTCATTAGGCAAAACTTTCTGTTGTTTCTAATTGTAAACTAAGTTACTTCTGCTAAACCTATTACATATCTAATGCTCTTCTACAACCATCTCTGTTATATCCCTGTGTTCCTGTCACATCTGTCTCTACTTTCCTTCCCCACCTTTTGATGTAGCACAGTATCACTCACTTCACTCTTTTTCTTTTGCCTGAGTTTTCATCAACTCCCTATGTTATTGTGCTGGTTTACATGCCTGACAAAACTCCAGTATTGGCTCAGTCCAGCCATTTTCTTTCCACACCTAAACCAAGGTTGCTTTCCGCAGTTGTAGAAAAATCACAAATCTATTAAAATAAGTTTCTCTAAAAACAAAACAAACTGTGGTTTCTAAACTCAACTGAATACACGGTACCACTTAGATATCATTATCCTGCTAAATTACATATGAGACATACCAGTTATCTCAATTTTTTTTTCCTTTCCAGGTTAATGTGCTTAGGTGTAATTTAAGTTTCTTGAATCTTATATTCCACATCTGTGAAACAGAAGTGAAAACACTGACATTAGTGTTAAGTATAAAGAGATATTTGCAAGATTTTATATATAACAGCATTTTTAGGGTAGCTGAATTTAAATCCAAGATAAAATCTTAATAAATACATCAGAGATGAAGATAACACTCTGTGGGGTTATGAAAGGTGCACTGAAGTCACACAAACATAGAGAAACTTCTAATGAAGAAGATGATGGAAAGTAGAGACAGTGAGAGTAAAACAAAGAGGATGGAGGGAAGCAGGGAGGAAGTAAGCATTACAAGGAGAGTTGCAAAGAACCCTTGTGATTGAGTGATTAAGAAGACATTAATAGAAATATTATCTAATTTTTAATTTTAAACATTTCGTGTATGTGCTTTGGAGAAATTAAGCAAGGTGTAAAGCAAAATTGTGAGAATTTAGTATTAAAAAGTCCTACATTCCCAGACTGGCAACCTAAAGACATCATGACTTCAGAACCAAATTACTTGAACTCTATTAATTAAAGGAGAAAATGGAGACAAATATATATTAAGTACTCTTAAAGTCCATGTAAACTTTAATTTGATCTAATGACTGAACATCAACTGAATTAGAGCTGGGAAGAGTAAAAATCTATTAATTGAAGTTTAATTTGCAGTGCTGTTAAGAAGTACACAACACTGTTTGTTAGTTTACTTAAAACATGCTTTCATTATATCATAAGGAGAAAACAATAAATGTCTTCCCATTATCTTTAAATTTAAAAAAACTGAAATAAAAGAATAAACAGTAGCAAGTCAAGAATATTTCACTTGCTCATTAATGTTTTGAGGTAAAACAATATTTAAAAAGAAAACAAAATCAGTGATAGACATGGAAACAGGTAAGTAATTAATAAATTCATTAACTTTTCTTTCATGCAGTTTTGTTGTCTTGAATTTTTGCTGCTTGACAACCATAAATGCAAAGTATATGTACTGAGGAATCAAAGTGATAGTTTCAATTATCTGATTTCTTAACTCTTTTTGCTTCTAGAGAAATTTATGTAAGAGTTCAAAAATCATACAGACAATTTATTTTGCTTAAGTAGTAATCACTTTTATAAATTGTAACAGATAGGATATCCTAAAATATAATATTGATCATTTTAATTAAGGATTTGAAAAAGTGTTTAAAGACTACTTCAGGGTCACAGAACTTTGATAAGAGAAATGATTGCATACTGGAAAATTGACATAGGCAAATTGTGATCCCAAGTGACTTGCTTTCAAAAGTCACGTTATTAACTACTGCTTCATACTGCAAGTAATTTTCTTACATCTCTTTAGAAACCATTATCAGTCCCCATTGTCCTGCCAAGAACAACTGCCTTTGTACTTGAAACAATTAGTACTTTATTTTTTGTAAATTTACTTTTCTTTCTTTCTTTCTCTCTCTCTCTCTCTTTTTCCCCACTCCCTACAGTTCACCACTACTTATTTTTGTTGTTGTTGTTAACTTTGGCTTTTGACTTATTTAACCTGTTTGCTGTGTATTGGCAAATTGGAAATTTATTATCTTGGTGGAGGTAGAGAAACAATATATCTGAGCAGGCCTACATTGTCTCTACCATACTTTAATATAATTTGCTTATTTAAAATATGTTGAATGACTCATCCTTATTTATGCTCAATAGACTTAATGTACTTATTACAAACTTAAAAGGATCCGTTTTCCTGAACTGATTCCATATGACATTGTTTTAAAAGATGCATCCTTCCTTTTTAATCTTCTTTGGTTGTGAACTCACATCTACTTTTATATCTATTAATACTTTACTTTCATAGGAAAAAGTCTCTCAAGAAACATTTTACCTTTTTGGATTGCTTTATTTCAACATTGGCATTATTTATAAGTGTCAAGGGGTATTTTTTGTTGTTGTTGTTTGTTTGTTTTTAACTATACTTCACTATTAGAACTTAGAGCACTTGAACGAAGACCTAAAGGAGGTTGAGGAGCTAACTGTACGTGTACCAGGTTGAGTGTTTTAGGCAGCTGTGCCACTCTGGGCCAGGCAGCCTGGGAACAAAGTTTGGTTCTTTTGTTTGCTATGCTACCTTGGCCAGGCTCTTAAGTTTTCCTGCATCAATTTCTCCAAATGGGCAGTGCATCTTTTGGGTTGCTGTGAGTGTTAATGGATTAGTAATTTAAACCTCAGTGCCTAGTGCCTATTAAGTACTCAGAAATTTAATTAGTTGCTATTATTAGCAGAGGAAACGACAAGACCTAGCAACCTTAAAGCAGGAGTGTACTATTCTAGAATCAGTAAGGATGCTAGTGGCATTAAACAGGGAGAGGACAGGGTATGGGTAGAGGAACAAAGCAGAAATGAAGTCAGAGAGATTATAGAGAAGTAGATCATTCAGGGTCCTACAAGGCAAGGTAAGAATTTGGATTTAACTTTGAGTGCTAAAGCAAGTCACGAAGAAATTTTGAGTAGGAATGTGACATGATTTCTTCTGATTTATGCATTATGTGAATAGTTTCATTGTGTTTTCAGTAACTGGAGTGCAGTGGAGGTTCAACAGTTTAATATGTTACAAAAAATACTTAAACTTCATTTTTTTAAATCTCTGATAGAAACACAGTATTACTAGGCAGTGCTAGCGGCTGCAAGAGAAGGCTGTTTAAATGTTAAAATGACTTAAACCATGTAATGAGCCAAAAGTCTGTGTTAGCAGGCTTCCCTCAATGCCGCAACATCTGTGAATCACGGCTTTAATTACTGGTTGTTGAGCCCACCACTTAATTACTCAAAACAATAATGCATCATTATCTGCACTCAACTGGGCCATTCCATTGTTTTTGCTTTGGGCTTTCATGCAGTTGTGGTCAAATGACTCTACTTATTTGCCTGGTACTGAGGCGAGATGACCTAGAAAGTTAGGATCACCTGGGAGGCTGCATGGACTGGATCTCTTTCCCTGTAGTATTAGGATCACTTTTCTCTGTTTGGCTCCTTCACACTTGCTATCTGCATGAGTCTACAACAAAGCTGAACTTCTTATTGGGCAGCTCGAGACTTCCCAAAGTACAAAAGCACCTGCTGCCAGCCATGCCTTCTTAAGATTTAGTCTCAAAGTTGGCGCAATGTTACTTATGAACTTTCTATGGGTTAAAGTGAGTCTTAGGGCCATTCAATGTCATTGTGGCCAGAGATTACGAAAGGAGGTGAATTCCAGGAGTTGTCATTGATTAGGGGTCATCTTGGGACAATAGACACCACAGTCATCTTGCACTCCAGACAAATTTAGAATATTTAGAACTTCAGCATTTCATGAATGCTTAGATTATAGAATATTGGGAAGAAGGTGAAATGCCATTCATTTTATCTTATTTTACTTATTTTATGTTCATATACACCTGGAGGAAACATTCTTTATTTGATGATTAGATAAACTTAGCAAAACACAGGTATGTCAAAAAGCTGTTTGGTAAATGTACACAAATTACAAAAGGATCAGAGAAATTACAATAAAGCCAAGATAATTTGAAAATACAAGTACTTCCCCATTTCACTCTTTCAACATGCCAGCATTAGCCTGCATGTTAAAGACCATCTGCTTAAAATTATCCTTTATTACAACCAGAACACAGTCAGAATTGAGAAAAGCAACATGGTTTTTCTCTTTTATGATGTATATTAGCTGAAGAAAATTTTAGAGTCAATGTCTTTTTCCTAATTTGACAAAATTACTCATTAACATATATAATCTAATTTTATTTTTCAAGATGCCAATTTTATTTTCAAGCATAAAACGGTACCCTACTTTTGCTGAAGAATTTTTTCCACCTTTTATACATATAAAAATGGCCTTGCAAGACAGTGCATGAGCAGAGCTTGCCAAATTGTTGTATCAAATAATAATAATGAACCTCTTTATGATCTCCTACAGTGAGGGAATTGTGCCAAAGAACAGCTACATAAATGTATTCTCTTCCTGGTGGGCTCAAATAAAAGAAAACTGATATCTGCAGTTCCTCATCAGAAGGCTACTGCTGACTATCTGATGAGGGAAGAAAGACTGTAGAGGAATGCTGATTGGAAAGGTAAAGCACTCTCTAGGATATACTATTTCCTTTGAACATCAGGAGAAGGACATGCACATTTATTTTTATTGTGGACCAATGGGAGAGAATTAGGACAAACGGTTACTGATCTAGACACCTTATTTTTGCTATAAAAATTAGAGGTTTGCTTGTTGACTTGTTTCAGTGAGGTCATTTTGTTCTGAATGCTAAACTGCGGATATCTTCAAGAAAAGAATGACTTGAAGTAATTATAATACATTACTAATATTAGTGAGAACTCTCAATTTATTTATAGCATAACTTTTAATGACAAACATAAAATTTTTGGCAGGCAAGGGATGGTTATAAGAATAGCATAAGTATAATGGGATATTATAAGCAATTAAAATAATAACTTGAGATATTAATGATATAGAGTTTTTTACTTGGTACCATTATAGGGGAAAGTATATTAATATTATTAAAATAAAATGAAATGGAGATCACGCTTGAACAATCCCCAAGCAGACAGGAACAGTTAAGCCACATAAGCAAACGTTAATCATTCTTATTTTATGAACAGAAACAAAACTTAACTTAGGGCATTTCTTTTAAATGTCCATGATAATTATAAGTGAAACTTATCTTCCTAAAATTACATAAGAAAATCACTTTTAGTTCATCCCCTGCATTCTGGGAATCTTCATTTTAATAACACACCAGTGAAAAAGTTAGACAACTTTCTCCTTTCTACTTTATAAGTCATCCCGTAATGTCATGCTCTGAGCTTCATATGACTTTTGGGATTGAATTCTTCCTGTTGATGAGTTTCTTATTCAATAAAATATTTATATCAAGTAGTGGTTTCCTAATTTCCTTCTGAAACCTTAGAAAAATAGAAGATGCCCTGTTGGCAATGTTGGAGAAAGAGATACATGGTAAGTGACACAATGGGATAAATTGCAGGCAAAATTTTTCTCTAAGATAATGAAATATACAGATCTCATTTTAACTTTTAAATGCTTATCTTTATATCCTCAAATGGAAAAATTTACACATTCAAAATGAAAAGCTATTGTATTAGTTTGTTATTGCTGCTGTAACAAATTAACTACTTTAATGGCTCCAGAGGTTAGACGTGTGAAATGGGTTTTAATGGGTTAAATCAGGGTGTTGGCAGGTGTGAATTCTTTTCCAGAGTTTCTAGGAAAGAATTCATTTGTTTGTCTTTTCCAGCTTTCAGAGGCTGTCCACATATCTTGGGCCATGGCCCCTATTCTCTTTCAAAGCTCGCAGTCATATCACTCTGACCTCCGATGCCAACACCACTTCTCCTCTAAGCTACGCTTTTGCCTCCCTCTTTTACTGCGATGGGGCCCGTGATTACATTGAGTGCAACTGGGTAATTCACGCAATCGCCCCACCTCAAAGTCAGCTGATTCCACCCTCAACCTTAGTTTGCCTTTGCCACGTAAGGTAACAAATTCACGAATTCTGGGGATTGGGACGTCTTTGGTGATAGATGGTGGTAGTAGTGGTGTTGTCATCTTGTCTACCCCAGCTATTAGATACATTTCATAGTAAAGCTTCCTTAGCAAGGATCATAGAGCACAGCTTCATTAATTGTTTGCATTGATCCTTAACAAATCACCTTTCATTAAGTAAATACCTTCATTCTTTTCAACATTTACAATTCTTTCTTTCAATTTTTATGTCTGTCTTCCTGGCTTCACTTTTTTCTGACATATGCAATGCCTTTAATAGTGTTACTTCATATACTTTTGTTACAAAAAGGCATAGTTGCTATTAGAAAATCCTAAATGTTCATTCATGTGTCAGTTATAAACCTAACAAAAGTGTAGTCTTATACAATTCGAAATTGTAACAATATGAATCCTACATGACAGTGATATTTCACCAGCTTTATTCAGATATAATTGATATACAAAGAACTGCATGTATATAATCTATACAATTTGATGAGTTTGGAAATTTGTAAACAACCAGGAAACCTTCACCACAATCAAGGTAATAACATATTTATTACCTCTATACATTTCCTTGTAATTCTTTAATTTTTGTTTTTGTATGTGAGAGCACCTAACATGGGCTCTATACTCTTAGCACATTTTTAGGTGGACAGTACAGTATCATTAACTGTAGGCACCATGTTGAGTGGCAGATCTCTAGAACATATTGATCTTGCATAAGTGAAACTTTATACCCATGAACAGCAATACGAAATTGTTGTTCCCTGACACAGCTACTTAACTATATTTTTATTTCATTTAACAAAGTCTTAACTGAGCACTTACTATGGGTGAAGGGCTATGTAAGCACTTAGGATAAATCTTTGAACAAAACAGGCAGAAACCCTCCATTGCGAAGCTTGTAATTTTGAGTGTAGGCCTACACACGAACCAGCATATATGATATGCAAATATTATGTAGGTCTGAGGAAGATAGATTCTGTGGGGAAAAATAGCTCATGGTAAGGATGGATATGGAAAAAGATTTTCTATTTAAACCTATTAGTCATAGTAGGCATTTTTGCAAAGTTACACTAGATTTGAAAGAGATTGGGAATCATAATGACTTTGAGGGGACAAGAGGTTAAGGAAGAGGGAACAACCACACAGGAGCACAGAGAAAGTGTAAAGAGCGAGAGAGGACCAGCATGGTGAAGCAGAATAAGCAATCCAGAGAGTAACAAGGTGTGAGGTCAGAGAGGAAAAAAGGGAGGGCAAGGTGCCGTGGAGGCAGGTGGGCTGCTGTTAAGACCCTCAGTTCCAGGTGAAATGTAGAGCCCTTGCAGAGTGAACAAAGAGGTGACATTTTCCGCATTAAGTTTTAGAAGCATCCGCGCTGTTATAATGGCACGAAGATCAATAGCGTGGTTAAGGTTAAAAGCAGGGAGAGCATATCGGAGGCATTTAAAAGAAACCAGCCCAGAACTAATAATGGCAAGGACCAGAGCACAGCGTGGGAACCAGGGAAGTGGCTGAAAGCCGGGTACGTTTTAAAGGAGATGGCGAGAGTTCTTGAAATGGCACATGTGACTTGAGAGAGAGAGAGAAGATTCAAGAACAGCCACTGTTGGGTTGTTGTTGTGTTTTCTTTTCTTTTTAATTTGTATACCTGGAAGGATATAGCCACTCTTGCCTGCAAGAGAAACTCACGAAGAGGTCAGGGTTATGGAGGAAAATCATTTTAGTTTTTCATATATAGGCTTTGAAATATATCGGGCTCAGCCGGCAAAGGTTAGAGTTTAAGGGAAAAATCAGAACTGGTGATATAAATTTAAAAGTCTTTCATCATATAAATAGAAAACAATGTGCTGGCACTGAGGGAAATCTTCAGGAGATCAAGTAAAGATGCTGAAAGAAATGTTGAAGGATTAACATCAGAGGCACTTCAGTGTTCACGACTCAGGAAGAAGAAAATAAAACAACAGTAGTGAACAAAAAGGGGCTGCCAATGATGTAGAAGAAACATAAACTGTACTTTCCTGGTAACAAAATGCCAAAAAGATGGGGAGAGGAACTGTATGGAAAGCTGCCGAACATTAAGATGCCTGACAGTGGGCCGGTCACTGGTCTAACCGAGAGAGCTGTAGCTGTTGACCTGGATGTGAACATTTTCACTAAGATCAGATATCTGATAAAGTGGATTTATGGCAGACGAAAATGGGAAAATGTAAATAAATTATTACGGAGAAATCTTTGGGGACATTTACTATCAAGGAAAAAAGAAAGAGGGGTTGTGAAAGGGAGAAACAGTATCAAACAAACCAAAAGGGAAGGCGATAGAGATATAGCAAATTGACATGCTGATGGGAACAACTGACTGTGTTTTGTCCTTAGCCACCTCAGCAAAGTTCTTGTGCGAAAGCTTGCTCAAAATATTGTTCAGTTTTGTTCTTTTCATTTAAAAATAAGGTAGAATTAAAAGAAAGTATGTCATGAATTGGTTTATCACCCTTTACCACAGAGAAATCAAATATTTACTGAAGTATATTCTAAAGTATACATGACATATTTTAAGTCAGTACTATTACTGAGCTTACATTCTATATTTATAATTAAAAATCTACTTTTGGGAAAATAAATTTGAGCCTAAGACCTTAAATGATTTTTAGTCTTCAAAGTTACTTAATTTCATGGCTTAAATTGCTCATCTGACAAATAAGAATGATGATTACTCTGTTGTCCATATTATTGTTTTAAAAAGAAAAATAATATAAAAATTATGGGAGTACATTGAAAAGCTAAAAGATACACAGAATATTTATTCAAGAGGTTTATCCTTTTAGATTTACCCACTGATTAACATAAAGGTTAAATTATGAACATGGAAATTTTAAGTACATATAAACAATCTTAGGAATAAAGCATCTATTTAAACTTATTCTAGTAATAGTCATGCTGAGTTATGAAGACTTGCCAATAATTCTTTTCCTGTTGATAAACACAAACACTTTTTTAAAGGGCAAATTCTACCTTTTCAACATTTTAAAAAACATGTTCCAAAGTAATACTGAGTCAGGATCTTAAATAAACTCTGTCAAACTTAGTTTATCGAATATTTAGAACCACATAGTAACTTACTGCTAGATGTAAAATAAAACCCTTTTTTAGCTTTTTAGCTAATTTACATTTTAGGTACAAATTTCTATTTTGCTTTACATCTTTATATACATTTTTTCTCTGAATCTTTTAAAAACACCTTGTTCTTAAATATTTCATTCTGAATCACCTAAGAACAAGCACATCTTCTTACATAAGCACAAAATCATTTTCACCTTCAAGAATCAATTCAAAAGTATCTATCATTTGGTCCACATTTACATTTCTCCCACTATTCCAAAAATGTTCTGTATAACTTTTTGAATATTAGGTTGAGTTTTTTTTTACTTTATATAATTTTTATTTTTCAATAACAGTTGATAAAAATATTATATTAGTTTCAGGTATGCAATCCAGTGATTAGACATTATATAATTTACTAAATTATTACCCTGATATATCTAGTATACACCTGACACCATCCATAGTTATTACAATATTATTGACTCTGTTTCCTATGCTGTACTTTACATCCCTATGACTATTCTATAACTACCAATTTGTACTTGTTAATCTCTTCACCTTTTTCACCTACTCCTTCAACCCCTTTGATCTGAAAGAAGACCCTTTAACATTTCTTGTAATACTGCTTTAGTGGCAGTGAACTCCTTTAGTTTTTACTTGTTTGGGAAACTGTCTGTCTTTTGATTCTAAAGTATAGCTTTGCTGGGCAGACTAATCTTGGTTATAGGCCCTTGCTTTTCATCACTTTGAATATCTCTTGTCAATCACTGCTGGCCTGCAAAGTTTCTGTTGAGAGATCAGCTGACAGCCTTATGGGAGCTCCCTTGCAGGCAACACATTGATACTCTCTTGCTGCTTTTAAAATTCCCTTTGGGTTCATCTTGTTTGGGAGCTCTCTGTTCTTCATAGACTTGCATGTCTATTTCCTTCACTAAGTTAGGGAAGTTTCCTGTAATTATTTTTTCACATAGGTTTCCAGTTCCTTGCCCTGTTCTCCTTCAGGTACCCCCATGATGCAAATATTGGTATGCTTGAAGTTATCCCAGAGGCTCCTTATAATATCCTCATTTTTGGGGTTCTTTTGTCTTTTTGCTGTTCTGATCCAGTGTTTTCTGCTTCTTTATATTCAAAAACTCTGATTTGACCCTGTACTTCATCTAGACCACTGTTGATTACCCTTTAATGTGTTCTTCATTTTTGACTTTTTTTAAAAATGTTTTCTCATTCCATTTTTATGTTTCCTATCTCGTTGTTGAAGTTCTCACTAAGTTCATCTACTCTTGTCAGTTCATCGAACATCCTTATAACTAGTATTTTGAATTCTGCATCTGGAAGATTGCTTGTCTCCATCTTGTTTCATTTTTTTCTGGAGTTTTGCTCTGCTCTTTCATTTGAGACATGTGTCTTTGTCTCTTCCTGTTGGCAGCCTCCCTGTGTTGGCTTCTATGTATTAGGTAGAGCTGCTACATCTTCTGATCAGGGTAGAGTGACCTTATGTAGTAGATGTTCTGTAGGGCCCAGAGCACAGCCTCAATGATCTCCTCAGCAAAGCACTTCAGGGATACTCCACATGTGGACTGTGTACACCTCCCTATAGTAGTTGAGCCTTGATTGCTGTTGGAATGTCAATGGGAGCAATTTACCCTCAACTGATCAGCTAGTGTCTAATTCAAAAGGAATAAAATCCTACTACTGGAGCCAAGGACAGCCTCTTAACCCTAACAGGAAAACCCTTGTTCAGATTTTTTGTCCTAAATATGTACCCCTCACTCCAGCTCTGACCATAATTGTTAAGCCAGAGAGAATTTCCCAAAGGTGGAGGAGGGAGATGTGTATGAATCCTTAGATTCAGATATAATTAAATCTAGCTAAGCCCTCAGACCTATCACAACGGTGTTACACTCAGGACACTGGGGCTTCCCTCTGTCTCTCTCTGCCTCTCTCTCTCTCTCTCTCTCTCTCTCTCTCTCTGTCATGCACACACACGCGCACACACACACCACAAACACACACCCTTCAAAAGTCACAGAGCCCATCTATGTCTCAGATAAGTGAAGTTATCTCAAAGACCTTATCCAGATTAATTTTTTCTACTATAACAGCCCCCTCTAGAAATAAGTTCTTTAAGGAAAATGATTTTTATCTGACTCCTTTCCATTGCTGTCACTATGGGAGCTAGAATGATGTCTGATGCATGATAGCTTTTAAATAGTTATTAATGAAATGGATTGATGAACAAATGTCTCCAAATTGAGCTTAAATGGTGCCTTCTTGGGATATAGAAGGAATGTAAAAGGAGGCACTTCTATGAGAAATTAGAGAACATTTCAGAAGCAGTTGTTACAGCTTCATTGACCCTTAACATATGTTTAATTTTAAAACTCATGTTAACTTTTATAGTTACTTAGATGCCTTTATTCCACTCTTTAACTATTGAAACCTACCTTTTGTATGACTTTCTTAAGTATCTGATATTATGAAATTCAGACTATTCTAGTATATCATACACTAGAATACATCACCAACACTTACCTTTTCTCAAACTACAATATTCTTGAAAATTGTATTCACACCTTCACCTCCCCACTTATATTCCATATAAACTACCCACTCATGCCTTCTGTAGCTGGGTTCTTGTTAAATGCATTGCAGTAATTCAAGGGACCCAGTTGTTGAAGCTGAGAGGTTCTGACCATTCAATTGAACCTGCTCTAGATTCACAAAAGGGCCTTAAATCACACTGCTCTGTGTGTGGGGGTGGATCTTGGTTTCTTAAGACCTATGAAATTGTAATTGGTGGGATTTTGTGTGATATTTTAGGAAATATTTCAGAGGAGGGTAATCTTCACAGAATACATATTTAGCATTCTCATGTTACCTGTATATTCAGCCCATAAGTGTTTGTTTCAAATACCTCCCTATGAAGTCTAATTTTCCTGTTATACAAAAGTGTTAATTTATCAGTAAAGACTTTAGTATTTATACTCATTCTAAATGCTGTTTTATTCCTATACCTCACAGATTTCAACACTATAGAGAATATTAACCTACCCATTAGCTCAATTGCTGAGAGAGTACATGAATACATAAGTTCTCCTTTAATAGCAGTTTTGCTTTTCTTGATTTCAGTGTCCCACTACCAACTACAACCCAAAAATATTAAATGGAAAATTCCAGAAATAAACAATTTATAAGTTTTAAATTTTGCACTGTTCTGAGTAGCATGATGAAATCTCATGCCCTCCAGCTGGGTCCTGACCAGGATGTGAATCATTCCTTTGTCCAATGTATCCATGTGGCATATGCTTCCCACCCCTTAGTCATGTAATAGCCAATCCTGTTATTAGATCTGTGATCAGAGAGGGAGGGAGCATGGGAGGGAAGGAGAAAGGGGGAGAGAGAGAGAGAGAGAGAGAGAGAGAGTGAGAGAGAGACCACATTCATTTAACTTTTATGATAGTATATTGTTTTAATTGTTCTATTTTATTATTAGTTGTTGTTACTCTCTTAGTATGCCTAATTGTAAATTTAATCTTACCATAGGTATGCACAGATAAGGAAAAAACAGGATATACAGGGTTTGGTATGCTGGAGTTCCAGGCATCAGCTGGGAGAATTGGAACATATGCCCATCAGATGAGGAGGGTTATTGTATACCCTAAATGATTCACACCTTTGCGAATTTTTACTGGATAGTTTCTACTTGTATGTCACGCCTTTCCACTCAGGAAGGACTGATTATGGAAAATGGAATATAAATCCAAAATATTGCACACAGATGCATGCACACACATATTTCTTTTTAGCCAATTTATCTGTCACTGTATAGGTTAATTCTTAATGATTTTTTCCTACAATCACTCTCTTTTATCTTTTAAACTCTATTCAGAAGAGTACTCAAAGCTACCTAGAGTCAAAATTCATTATATATTCTTTAGATTTCAGTTGGCAATCCACTTTATTACCCTGTCAGTTTTAATCTGTACCTCTCCAGATGTGGAGAAGTAAAACTCATTGGAAACTAAATATTGCAAAGTGTAATTTCAGGTGATTTTCAGTTCTTCCCTTTTGAATGGATTCTGAAATAAGTTTGAGTTATAAAAAATGTTATATAACTAAGGGATTAACAGGTATTAAAAGTAAAGCAAACATTTCTTAACCAAATAAAAAAAATGAACACATCTTACATAAAGCACTATTTCTTTTAACTTGTGAAACATGTGAGTGGTACTTCAGTCATCTGTGTTTAAAGCCAGTGAACAACTTAGAATTGTGTTTAACTAGAATTATATTTAATTATGTTCTACTTTGCCAAGAATTTATGTTTACAATAGTCTCAAATGGTTTGTCAAGGGGAAAAAGAATGAAGACTTGACTTTACTGGCTGTTGTGTTTATTATGGATAAGAAGATATTCTGTGGTATTAAGATTCAAGTGGTGTGAATTAACTTCCTCCATCCTCTATGCACATCAACTCCTTTGCACCCACTGCCCACAAATCCCTGCCCTGGATCTCTACTGCATACATAAAAAATCTTATATGTAGTCAACTTTTAATGAACACTGTACTCTTAGCTTTATTATTGTTTGTTTACAAAATTAAATTTGTATGTGCTCCATGGATATTCCAACAAAGGATGAGTATACTGAAAATGATTTGAATTTAGTGAATATGCAAACAAAATAATTTTATGCTTTTTCCAAATCTGCACTCTCCAAATTATCTATCAAAATGGATGACAGTAACATAAAGATTTTCTGTGAATATAAGTGGGAGGGATAGAAAGAACACCTATTTAAATAGAAATAAAGTAAAAATAATGTGAAATGGTTATCCTTAATTAAGTACATGACTTTCCTTTTCAAAATCTTTTCAGAATGATATTCCATATTCATTTCATAGTAACAGGATATATTTCAGCTGTAATAAAATTTTACATTGGTATTTTTGTAGTTATTCTATGTAACCCACATTCTCATTGATGATATTACTTTCCTTCAAATTAATAAGCTAATTTGCTAAAGGAATTTTAAATGTTACTTTAGGCCAATTCATTAAATTATAATAGCCAAAAAGTTGGAAGACCCCTGTGCATAACCAACCATATTTTCAAATTAGAACTTTAATTAAAATATTATGGTTTACTAATTACAGGCTCATTAGTTAAATCCCCCATAGTTTTCTATAATTGCTTTTGAAGTAATCATATTTATTTATGTATTTCATATCTCCAGCTCTTGTCATCCGTCTACTGCAGGAAACCATGAGAACAGCAGGCTTCCGTTGAATCACCCCCAGGCCAGCATACAGGTCGCACGCTCACTGTGATTTCTTTTCTTTTAGAAGCAGCAAACACTTTCAGCAACAGAATCACAGAGTAACTTTAACATATCAACTAATTATTTGGGTGAAGTCCTTCCCCAAAGAGCTAAATTAATGAGTAGCAAGATAGTTGTTACTGACCGGGAAGGAGATCCATAGATTAGGACAAACAAATCAGCACTTAATGTTTTGCTGACAGTTGATTTGCTCTCATCTATCTATGATCTATCTATCATCTCTCTCTCTCTGAATATTTCGGTTTGAGTCATTGTAAATACTGATACTTGTCCAAATAAGTTCAAGAGGGAAAAAGTCAATTTATTTAATAGATTGCTTGGACACTAGGTAAAGCTTCAAATGCATCCCTTATCCTATATAGTCAGGGAAATTTATCTGTTGGAGGTGGTCGATTCTTTAACTCTTGAAACAAATGGGCAATTACACTGCAATCAAAGCATCCAAATAGAGAAAAATAATTAATAAAAACATCACCTTTTAATCACTTCATACATTATCTTGGACTTGGGAAGGAAAGCCTAGTCTTGAAGTTTGTAGACTTTGAAAGTGAGTTGGAGCTCTTTAACTTAATATCCATGGCACTGTCTATGACATTTCAATGTCTGAGACATGGTTCTTAGCCTTGAAATAGAAACTGGTTAACCAGTTAACCCCTAGTTCAACCATTAAGAGATGGAAAACACAAAAAGTTCATGTTGGAGGTTTGTATGTGAATGTGAGTGTGTAAGGGAAGGAAGGTGATGTTTTATGTGAGGGGCTCATGAGACATCCAATTAGCTTTTGGGGTTCAATAAAATAAGATGGATTAGAGATTTACATTTTAGAATAAATAGACAAAGATGATATTTAATCTGTGAGTAAATAATATTGTTTATACTAAGAATTCTAAATCAGTGTTATATACATCTGTATAGCTTAATGAAAATAAGAATACTTCATCCACATACCAGACCAATTAAATGAGAATTTCTAGAATATATCCCAAAATGTACATGATAGTAAATATTAAAAGAGTCATTTATTTGGCTCTGGTTGAGAACCACTGATAAAGAGAGTAAGGATAAAGTAAAAATAATGCTAAGAATAACAATAACAAAAAATAATAGTAATAATTAAAGTCAGAATGGAACCTTAATAATTTCTAATACTTCAGTAGTGGAAAAAACAATACAATACAATGAATACACCAAAATGTATATACAGAAATGTACAAGGGGAGAGAGGAGCAAAATGATCATAGGTCAAAAGGACAGAATTTTTAAGAGTGAAATAGTCAATATTCTTAACTGTTGCAAATGTTGCAAGTAATATAAGAACTGAGAGGTATTCAGTAGGTTTGTACATAGGAAACCATTTATTCAGGAACTGTTCGGAGACACAGTGGAAGCAGAAATCTGACTTATATAACTGCTAATAAATAGATACTGTGGCAAGGTCAATGTGAAGCATAAACTGTTTGTTCAGATGCAAGTAAGCTTTGTTAACATAAAAAATAAGGACTTTTTGAAGATCAAATCAAGCCCGATATCATTATATTTTTCTTGAACTGGCCACAGCTATTGGTTACAGCTACTTCAAGAAAATATGAAGATAATAAAAGGTCTAAATGGAATAATTAAATTTAAATTTAAATTTTACATAGACAATTGTAAAATGAATTGAATGGGGCAAAGTTAGAAAGGAAAATCATTTAGAGCACTAATGTAGTCTGAGAGAGAGTTTAAGTTGTGGCTAAATCAGCGTAGAGGCTACATAAAAGAGAAAATATCACAACAATGTATATTTTGAATATAAAATCAAGAAAGCTTATAGTTGGATCTTTTAGACACCTGCAGGTGGGTGATAGGGCAAAAATACCCTTTATTTTTGCTTTGTAAACAAATGAGTAGATGGTAGAGCCATTGGTATAGCAAAAGCTTGGAAACTGCACTGTGTCAAAATGTATTGCTTCATAGTATCTCAAAAACCTCATGAAAAAAACTTCTTTTATGATAGGCTAATGACTGAGCATTCAGTTCAGAAGAACACATGGTTCACAATAATAGAATCAAAATACTTGAATAAATATTAAGTGTGATAATTGGGTTAAGGAGTTTGGTTTCCATGAATTATGATCAGAAGTATTATTGGACAGGAATCTAAACGTTATCACAGCCTTTTCAGAAAGTGAAGATTACGCAAAGCTACGATCAAGGGTGAGTAAGTGGGAAAATGACCTGATGTCTGTCTTGGTGCAGCATTTCATGGAGTAAATTTTCTTCAGGAATCACTTCAGAAAAATGATTTTAGGTCTCAGGCATAAAAGATTACAGGATCAAATATCTTTAAATACATTAAAAGGTTAACTGCTCTGTTAATGACATCGCTTTAATTTTTAAAGCTCCTAAACCAGGAACGTTTTAAAGTCAGTGCATTTGATGTTCTCTCCTCTAAACGACAGTGAGAAAAATTTAAGTTACTCCCAGAGGGTTATTTTTATAAATCTAATTATGTATTTATGTTTCTATTGTGAATTTTAAAGTGTTTTAATTGGAGATAATTATCAGTGATCATCAAATTTCTCCTTAGGAATGTTTTTTTTTATTTTTCCAGTGTTTGTGTGTGTATACACACATACTAGAAAATTAATATATATATTTACATATATGTATATATAATATAAAATTATATATAATTTTGTATATATAATATATATTTATATATACAAAAATGTATACATTTACATATATAAAATATGTGTGTAAATACATATTTACATACATATTTTTAGATATGTAAATATGTAAAATATACATATTTATATATATTTATATAAAATATGTATATTTTTTATATATATATACTCTAATTGAGTGATTTTTTCCTTACAGACTTTTATAAATATTTATGATCTTACTTCATGTGCATATATCTGTGTATCATGTGATCCTGTGAGGTTGTGTGTCTTTTGGACATGTATGTGAGTTTGTGGTTTGTATATATACATTTATGTGCTTACATATATATGTGTATGTACATGTGGTATGTGTGAAATTTGTTTTATGTGCATGTATATACATATGAATATGTAATGTGTGACTGTATCTAGTATGTTGGTATACATATGTGCATTTTTATGTATGTAAGTTTGTGTGTGTGTGTATACAGTCGTGTGTTTCTGAACAGGTAGTGTGTGTCCCATTGAATATTTATTAGTGGTTGTGTTTGTGTTTCTTTTTAGTTTTATGTTTCTACTTAATAAGATTCATGGTATCCTTTTGTAATGAACACACATCTCAACTTCAAATTTGGCAATTCTGCTTTTAAACAATGTTTAATAGTTGTTCTTATAGATGTGTCCTTTCTTGTGAAGCCTCGCTTTACTTTTTCACAAGAAACTATTCTTTTTCATCTTTTTAAGGATATGAATCACACATTCTCTATATTCCTGTACTGTACTGAACAATAAATCTAGTTCAAAGAAAGTTATTTCTTCAATCCTTTAGGGTAGTCTTCTTATATATCTTTCAATAGACATTTTTTTCCTCCAATTTTACTGCTCTGGTTTTCTGCTGTTATATGCCTTCCTCTGCTACAGAACAGCACCACCGAAAAGTTCTATTTTGTCCCCCTTAATCATTTCCATGTAACCCTCTCAGTTCACCAGTGTTAGCAGAGTTTTATTCCATCCCTCATAAACTTCCCTTCCAGCTATGCTGTTATCACTGAAAACAGTGTTGTTGGCCAGACTTTCATTTGTTTTACAGTTAGGTCCACTCCAACTTTAAGTAGAAATTTAATAAGGACTTTGTCTTCTCGGTTTTTATCATAATTAGAGAAGGGGAAGAATTAGAAATGTTGTGGCTATTATGATATCACAAGTGACTCAGATAATGCCTTGGAAAAGATTAACTTTTTAAACATAGGGAGAGGAAAATGTTTATATTTAATATTATCGTGACTGAAAAATGTTTCATTTTGTACTTGGAGAAAATATTCCTTCTTGAATTCTAGCACAGAATATTGCAATATTACATGTTGTGTCATCCTTAAAGTATGAATGACCTTTCCTGTCACTATTACCACTGTCTCAATTCTGTGTCCTGAGAAACTTCTTTTTCTCACTGGAACATTATGTAGATTCTTAACAGGCATCTCTCTATACTTATCTCTGTCTATTTTATGTCAATAACATCACCTTTTATTTCTGTCTGTGTTCCAGAAAACTGAGTAATGCAATAATAATGACAGTGAAGTAGTTAATATAATATTAGATTAAGTATTGAACACAAATATTATGAAAGTCCCTAAAACAAATAAACAAACAAACAAACAAAAAGAAACTATGTGTCTGGAAACCAAAAGAAAACCAATTTAAGAAACCACATGGGATAATATATTTGCAAATGACATCTTGGACAAGGGTTTGATCTCCAAAATTTATAAAGAACTCCAACTCCAAGAAGACAAACAAACCAATGAAAAACTTGGGCAAAGCACCTGAACAGACAGTTCTCCAAGAGGACATACACAGGGCCTAGAGCCACATGACAGGATGCTCAGCATCACTAGCCATCAGAGATGCAAATTAAAACCACAATGAGATACCACTTTACACCAGACAGAATGACCATCATAAACAAATCAACAAACAAGAAGTGCTGGTGAGGTTGTGGAGAAAAGGGAACCCTAGTGCACTGTTGGTAGGAATGCAGACTGGTGCAGCCACTGTGAAAACCATATGGAATTTCCTCAGAAAACTAAAAATGGAATAGCCTTTTGACCCTGCAATTCCACTGCTGGGATTATACCCTAAGAATTCTGTAACACCAATTCAAAAGAACCCATGCACCCCAATGTTCATAGCAGCACAATTTACAATAGCCAAGTGCTAGAAGCAACCTAAGTGCCCATCAGTAAATCAGTGGATCAAAAAACTGTAGTACATTTACACAATGGAATTCTATGAAGCAGAAAGAAGGAACTCCTACCCTTTGCGACAGCATGGATAGAACTGGAGAGCATTATGCTAAGTGAAATAAGCCAGACGATGAAAGACAAATACCATATGATCTCACCTATAAGTGGAACCTAATCAACAAAACAAACGAATAAGCAAAATATAACCAGAGACATTGAAATAAAGAACAAACTGACAGTGTCCAGAAGAGAGAGGGAAGAAATAATAGGGAGAAAGAAGGGGAAGGGTCATCAAGGAACTCGTATCAGTGACCCATGGACAAAGCCAAAGGTGGGTAGGATCGAGGGTGGGAGGTGGGGATGGGTGGGGTGGTAGGAGTGGTGGAGGGAAAATCAAGACAACTGCACTTGAACAACAATAAAAAATATATAAAAAAGAAATCATTATAATATCAAAAATGTTTAGAAATGTTAGCTCTTAGCAGCTGTGCAAAGGCTGAAATGCTATTAGGTAGATATGAGTGGATTAAATAGTTTTCAATTTATGTACTTCTTAAACATTACTTACTATGTATTTTCCATACAGCTTTCATATGACCTAACAACTTATGACACAAAAATTATAGTATGTGGCTTTGCATTTAGCCATAATGTCTTAAAACAATAAATACCTATAGAAGTACAAAATGTTCTACTAACATCTTTCAATGAAGCCATGACTAATTAATTGTGTTTATCAGTGGCATTATCTAAAAATAATTTTGATTGTCACAACAGGAGATTTGCTCTTGGCATCAAGTGAGTTGAAGCCAAAAATGCTGCTAGACATTTTATAATGTGTAGGTCATCCCACACTACAAAGAATTACACAGTCCCAAATTTCATTTGTGCTAAAATTTAGAAACTTTGGTCTGTATTAATTTAGAAAAGACAAAGTGGAAGATAAAGAACGGAAATGAAAGAAACAGACAGGGAGTAAGAAAATGAATAGGAAGAAGAGGAAGAGAGGAGGAAGGAGGAGGAAGAGAGAGAAGAGAGGGGTAGGAAAGGGAGGGAAAAGAGCAGAGTGATGAAGGAGAAGTGAGACATTTTATTGATATGTTAAGGAAGGAAGTGGGGGAATTTTTAGTTTGATTTCCAGATTTCCTTCTTAGCATTTCAATGTTTGGAAATACCCCAATCCAATCATAGAGGTACTTTATGTGATTATGTTCAGATCCTTGAAAATTAAGAAAGGTTTCATATTTTCCTAGAGTATCAAAATCTTGAACCAATAGTTAAATACACCTGAACACCAACTACAATTATAATTACAGGTGGGTAAAAAAAAAACACAACAAAAACAAAAATGCTTCTCACTAATCAAGTAAGATAGAGTGTTCAATTTTGTGCATAAATATTGGGAAAATGCTCAGGCTCTGGTGTATTTAGGAACTTCTTAATTTCTGCATACTTCTCCATATAATCAATGTGTATGATAACTTTATTAAATGAATTGATTTTGGATGATAAAATAATAAATACACTAAATACAGCATTAACTTGCTGTATTATTGACATTTTCTTATAAATGAAGGCAAAAATCTTCAAAACACATACTGAGATCACCCAATTTTTTCTTCTTCAGTTCACCTATCACTAGAAATAAAGGTAAATAACCCAAGAAACATAAATTTACTTTTTCTTGTTTAGAAAGACAAACCTCTTCTCCAATTAATAATATTAATTTCTTCTGGTAAACACACACCTATTTAGTTAATATACCAAAAAAAAGTGTAAAACCTGAGAATTCTTGCTAATCAAGGGCTAATAACTTATTTTAAAGTACAGAAAATAGAAATGTTACTACTTACTTTTTCATTATGAAAATACAGAGATATACCACTTGTTAAACCTTCTTGGAAGAGAATGACTGGGGCTAATGGTCTCAACAAAACTGTAAACTTAACCAAAATTTGCAAAAAAGAAACCATGCATCAATGTGTGTATATTAATTCTCACTGCTTATGTCTCTTTTATCTTTAAAATAAACTAAGACCCTTTGTAAACTTACTATCTGCCATTGATGATTAAGTCTAACTTAAAATTAGGGTCACCATTGTAAGAGTTTAGAATTATTTGGTGTTTCTTTCTGGATAACATGTGCATCTTAAATGCTGGTAAAAGGAACAATTTAATCTTTATCTTTCATGTAATGATATACCTACTGAATAATCTTTAGTTGTTTTTTTTTTCCTTAATACAGGTGCTAATAAAAGTCAAGACAACATGACTTCACAAGAAATAATAGAAAAGGAAAGTGGGAAACAACTGTTCCAAAGTTAGTAGATAAGCACACTGAATCTTTTCCTCTTTTCTGAGAGTTTTATGCTTTTTTCATCTATCTGCCATATGATGAGTATGTGATTGTGACATATTTGAGGGGTTAAATATGGAAGATACTCTATTGTACTACACTGGGAAAAATTACATGTGGACTATATGGGTTTCACTGCTACTTAAACTTTGAAACTGCATGTAAGCATTTAATGTCTACCTTCAATGGAATCTTTGGATTCTCAGGAATAATACAGCTCTCAATTTACTGTTAGACATATTGCACTTATGTTTCATTATCTGCCTATAATCACTGTGTGAGCCCATGCAGATTCTAATTACTTTTTCTGTGTGTGACTTATTTTAAAGTTAGCATGTGAAAAAAAATTAAATAATTATGCTATTGTGCCTATTTAATACTAGTATATTTAAATGTAATTTTAGTAGAATTATATAAGAAAATTTAAACTAAACTAAAAGTTTAGAAAGCTATAAAGAGACAATTTAATGTAATAAAATATATAAATACCTTTTTCATCATAATATAATCAGTTTATCAGTATTTCACATATTCTAACTAAATATCTTTCTTGGCATTAAAAGTTCTTCCTTTTATGGTGATAAATTTATTAAGGCACCAAATTATGCCATATTTATATCCTACATGAAGAATTTTGGGCTTTGGTAGAATTTTGAAGGTTTTAGAAATAATCTCATGAATAACTTTGCTGTATACCTCAACATCACAGTCTCCCATTTTGGTATGCACCTGCAATCAGGAACTTAATAAGGAAATATTGAATCTCTGATATTTTCCTAGATGGGTTAAATATTTGCAGCTAACCTTTGTTTTTACAATGTTAGTCTCTGTGGTATTAGAAAACTTGCCTGTGTTTGCATTTGCACAGTACAAACAATTGTTGCCCAGCAAAAAACGAACATATTCTAAATACCCAGGCTGCCCTCTTGCCCAGCATGCCTGATACCTTGTACGACTGACCGTAATTCAACCTCCTTTCTCTCATGCAAATGTAAACACAAATAGTTGTCCTTCATATGTGTGTAAAACTATCTTGAGAGAATAAACCAAAACCCCAAAAAGTTTGTCAACTTTTCTAGCCTCAATGTATACACTAATTTAAAAAGAGCTTACCATGTGATTTTCTGTGAAATGTCTGAATCATAATCTGACATCTTACCAAAACAGACAATCTACTAAAGTAATATACATGACATATCAGTTTCAACTGAAATGGGTATAATTTAGTTATCATGCCATCATGTTTTCAAAACAAAGAAAATGTCTTTGACTTTGAAAAACTCTGTTATGGAAATAATAAGATAATGAATATTTATTTATGAATCTATATATACACCTATTTTGTTTACTCCATTTCCATATTTCCTTTAATTGGACATTTAATATTATATAGCTGGAAGCATTTTAAATAAGAGAGAATTAAAAATAAAATGATTTCTTACCTGAAGATTACTGTAAAACATTAAGTCAATGCATATACAAAAATGGAAAACAAGTAGAATCAATATTAAGCCAATGATTTTTAAAAAGTCACAGTTAATTTAAATGTGTAATTTATATTTTTAATATTCATACATACTGATAAATTTATGCAGTATGTAGCATTTCATATTATGCTTTTAAAATATATGACTAGTATATGAACACTATGGCATTGCATATTCTTATTCAGATTCATTTTAATGGCTGCATGGCAGTCAATGGATAGGCCACACATTATTTAATTATTACCTTGTTTGAAACATTTAGGTCATTTGCAACTTTTGCTATTAAAAACAATATTGCACTGCCCTTAAGCTAAATTTGTGTAACATCCATGATTATATCTTTATGTCGCAGGCTATAAGTGAAGTTTTGGGTTAAAGTCATGGGTACATTTAAAATAATTGATATGCCCTGGTCAGTTATTTATTCAGAAATTATGTATTAATTAAAATTACAAAAAAAGTATATAAAATAATTTTCAACCAAAATCAAAAATAAAAATTATTGTGTGAAACAAGGAAGTATAACTTTTGTAAACATAACCTCTGTGACTGTTGGAACAAGGGTAAAAAGAGTTTGAGTTCACAATCTTGCTTTTTGTGGTAGGCTGAAAAATAACTGCCCCCAAAATCAATACCTGATCCCTTGACCTATGAATATCACTTAACGTGAAAGTCTTCACAGATGTAATTGACTATCCTGAGATGAGATTATCTTGATTTATCAGGGTGTGCGCCAGCTGCACACCAAGTGTATCTTTTTGTATGAGCAACACATAATTTCTACATTTCCACAAGCTAGCTAATAAACCTCATCTTTAATTATTCACTTTCTCTGCTTTTATTTTTATAAATGTTTCTCTTCTGACATTTTAGCTGAAACTTCATTATATAAACTTTCCTAATTTTTAGTTTTCTTAAGTAGACCTTTGGTTTTAAAACTTTCTCTTAGTCTATGGGAGCAATCTGTACTATTTTTGTTTATTTTGCCCAGGAGTTACCAGATTTTTACAATTTCAAATGATTTAATTAACTTTGGGTAGCATCCATTATTAACACAGAATACTTAAGTAATTTCTGTTTTGAGAAAATTTAACTGAAATGTATGTCTCCATATAAACAAATTTAATAAACATTTCTTTCTCAGATATTATTTAGCTTTTGACTGTTCAAGAAGGACATATTTTTCTGAGCTTACTTTGACTTTCAGAATGCCATGCACCTTCTATCAGTGCCTGGACACACTTTCTCTTATTTTACTTTTTTATCACTAAACCTATCATCTCTTTAACTCACTGGTGCATGTTCTTCACCCTGTTGCAAATTGTCTGTTCTTCATTCCCCTTACTAAAATATAAACTGGACCAGGCTTTTTCACAGATAAATCACCAACATCTCACAAGAATATCTGGCACATGGTAGGTGATCAATAAATGCACCTGCATTTGAGTTTCAATTCTCTTGCTTCGTAAAGAGGTATCACCTAAGTTTGGCTTAAAAAAGACACAACAATGACTTGGTCACAAATACTTTTCCCCTCAAACATGAATTTTTTTTCTACAAAATTTTCTGGAATAAGTTTTTAGAAAATTTTATAATTGTTATTGATATAGGAAGCTATTTTTCTTCACCCCGATTTTCATAATGATATGCATGTTATAATAAAATACATTTAAAATATTTAAACAAATGCTTTATTTAGATTTCTAAGTTAATGTACAATATAATAAATGTTTCACTCTGTATACATCAAATCATTATATTAGCTACTTAATTTACTTTAGAGTTGGCTGTTAATTTTGTGGGACTTTTTTTTCCCTTTCAGATATTGGTACATAATATTTCCCATTTTGACCAAATATTTAATATATATTCACATAATAATATTGTGTTTTTATTTGTTTATTTAATCTGGACACATTTTGAAAATACATCTTTCTCAAAAGTGACATTTTAAACTTCATTTCAGTGCTTTTGCAAATTTTCTTAGTGCATTCATCTTTCTAGTATTCTAATTTCTATTTTTTCTATTGTTTTTTCCCTTTATACCTAAGTATTTTATATACAGCTTACTTGCTTATATTGTATTGAAATTGGTCATTTTATTCCTAAAATTTTATTTTTAAGCATGAATTAAAAGCAGTTTTCAAAGTATGGAATCTTAACCCCAATATCTATATCTAGACATTCCTAACATATATCTGTTGAAAGTGAGAGGAAATAAATGCAAATAAATGAGAAAAAATATGTTTAATTTATTAATTAAAAATACTTCTTGAGAGCCAAACAAACTATAAGAAAAATATGATCCTTATCTAAAGTATGTATAGTTCACTGGGAGAAGAGAGGCACTTACAAATGCAGTGATATTTCCAGACACTAAATAATGAGTTACAGGTCAGAGTCACATAATTTCTCAAGGTTCTTTTGAGTTTGACATTATTCAATGCACCATTAGGAATGAATGTGCACTTTGTTCAGAGAAGCAGTGCCAAAGTAGTATCTAATATTTGTCATCATTTAGCATTTCATTTATCATGATGATAATTAATAGTCTCTAATGTCAATTCCTGGAAGCATAGGAAATTCAAGTTAGGAGGATTCTTTCAGGTCACTAATCTAATCTATTCATTTTACAAATAAGGAAAATATAACACTTTTTTTTCATTTAATTTCAGAATAACTGAGAATTAAAGTCAAAGTCATAAACAAATCCATAACTGTGCTTCCACATACAATGCTGTTTCTATTATTCTATAATTCTTTTATTCTTTAATTTTCCCATTTTATTGTATTTTTATTACCAGTTAGTCCCCTTATATTCCACCCCCTGCCCCTGCAATTGCCGTGCTGTTGTCCATGTCCATGAATCCTTTTTATTTCTCATTAGCTTTTCTTTTGTTTCTGTCTCCCACACTCTTTTTAGAATTTTGCATTGTGCTGTGTTCTAATCTATAGTCTGACGTTTCAAATTTATTTCTCCGGATACTATTGTTTTTCTCCCAATGCCATAGTAATAGAGATCCCAGAGATGCAAGAGGATAAAAAGTTCTATATGTATTTACTTATATGGTATTTTAACAATTGTTTGATTAAATAAGTCTAATTTCCAATTGATGATCATGTAAAATATAGAATAACTAGATGTAAACAAATCTTGAAAGGAATGACACTTATCTGTTTTTGGTAACTCAAAATATTATGTTCTTGGCTGTATTAGTAAATTGGTGTTTAAATAATTTTATAATTCATATTTATTTTATATACTTTATATATTTAAAAACCTGAAAGTATTATTTACACTTAAAGCTAGTAAAGGATTTATTTTAAAATAAAAATTACATGTTAAGATATTACATAATAACAGACCAGTCAATTGAACCACATTGAAGTGAACACACCGTATTAATACCTTCAAATATAAATATATGTCATAATATTAATATTATACCATAGTTTTATAGTTATAATTTCTAAGTCCTTCTATGTACTTATTACTAATGTAGATCAAGTAATATAAAACAAAGCATCTATCCTACCCATAAGGGATTTAGGTAAATTTGTCCCAAATCCTTAGTTTTCCTTGTGAGAATAAGGCACAATGATATCAATGAATTAAGGGTTTCTTATTCATCATGCTCACAAATATTCCCTCACCTGTGTCCAGCCAGATAATTTCAATTCTATCTTAACCACCTGAAAGTTAAGTTCAGCCCTCTTACTGGTTTCTGCAAAAGCTCACTAATCAAGATAATTAAAATATTATTAAACTGTCATTTTCAATGTGTTACTGTTAGGCACTCATATCTCATAGGTTAGCCTGTGGCTGCCTGGTTTGTAAACCCAGGAGACCATGATTCTGTTCAATACCTTCTCTTTATTATCCCCCTAATATCTCTTCCTGGCTTGGGATTCTTTTATTATTAGCTATTTATAAGGTAATTTATAAAGTCATTTTTTTTTAAATGTCAAAATATCACAATAAAAAAATGTTGGTGGCAATTACCAAAAGTATACTGTTTCTACCATAACCTTATAGAAAATTATGCCCTGAATTCTTAAACAGATTTAAAGTGAACAGTCAGAGTTGACTTCTGCCACAAAGCATTCTCTGGCTCCGAGTGGAAGTCCAGCATTTTCTTTCTTTTGTTTTTCTTTTTTTGTGGTTGTTCAGTTACAGTCATCCCCATGTTTCCCCCATTAATCTCCTCTGCCCTACCCATGCCCACCTCCCACATTCAAACATCCCTCCCTACTGTCTTTGCCCATGGGTCCTTTATACATGTTCTTTGATTTGACCCTTCCCCTTCTTCTCCTGTTATCCCCTTCTCTCTCCCCTCTGGTCACTGTCAGTTTGTTGTCTATTTCCACATCCAGCATTTTCATAAGCCTCAGCTATCTTCTGTATAAGACCTTGCTCAATCTTCTTTCTAAAACAGTTCTTAATAGATTTTTGACAAATAATTTCTAAACATTTACATTTTATCTTATACTTATTAAAAAATACCACTTACCAGTGGGTCTGTTTTTTTGACTTTTCCTTTTCCTTTTCGTTTTACTGATGATATGTGGGCCTTAATGCCCATTTTTACCTCCTACCTTACCAGCATTCTCTGGGCACTATGGCAGTGAGAAACTGTTTTAAAAATGTTTTTTGGCAAAATGTGTAATTTCCTGATTGAGCTAACATCTGAAAATTTAATTGGCTATTTTGAAATATTACATTTTTTCTTTTTTGATATTAAACACAATATGGCATTTTGCACAAGAATATTCCCACATAGCTGCTACATAATTCAGGTCAAATTGGTATCTTAGTTAGAAGTTAGAACAAATATTTAATTTTCTGTGTATTTTATCACATCATTGAGTTTATTACATATCCCTTCATAACTCTGATATTGATTAAATTACCACTTTGCAAGTACATGGTATTGAAATTTTGAAAGATATTTTTATTTTTAACTCCTATTTTGTCCATGCTGTTCAAACCATGTAACCAAGGTCATGAGAGACCTAAGTGTTCCTAACTCCAATGGACACAACTCAGCCTTTATTTTGTTTGCTACAGGAGCAATAAATGCTCTTGATTATTTTCTCCTTTGTGGAATATTATTTTCCCTTGAACTCCACATCATCTCAATTTTTGTTATGTTTTCTTACTGCTCTCTTGGCTACTTTTGAGAATTATTCAGAGTCAGTACTTCCTCTAGCTGAGGTAATCAAAATTAAATTTTAGTCTTTTTCATTTCTTTCTCTAGAAACTTGCCAGACAATATCATCCATCTCCAAATTCTTGTGTATCTTGATCCTTTGGCTACTTCAGAGACATGAAAGGCCAACATACTCATAATAATTTGATTTTCTCTCAGGAGTAGTCCCAGATATCCACAGATGCGAGTTATTCACAGTTCCCTTTCTCTCTCTCCCTTTCTTTCTCTCTCTCTTTCCCCTCTCCTCTTCTCTGTCTCTTTCTTTTTATCTCTCTCTCCCTCCCTCCCTCCACATATGTTAATTTAGCAATTGCCATACTTTCTACCTCATAATTATATTTTAAATGTGTTAACCCTTAATATCACAATCGAAATCAGTAGTGTCTACCACGTTCACCCCTCCGGAACACTACAGCAGCCTCTGAATTCTTCCGCTTTCTATGGGCCTTCTCTTTCTTAAAACAACTTATAAATTCTCCATAAATATGTATCATACCATCTCTCTTCTTTGATTTGTCCCATTTCATCTTTTTGAATTTAGGAGAGTGTTCAAGATCTTTGTTTAAAAACCTTTTAACAAAACTACTCCCTCATCTTTTTTGACATTGTCTGTAATCTTTGATTTCTCCCACATTCTGCCTATAACATATTTTCTAGCAAATGCCTTAGTATAGCATGTTCCTTATTAGATTCCAGACTTTAGACAGGCCATACTCTCATTTGGGACCACTACTCAACTTACTCCATCTCTCGCTCCATCTGACTAAGTCATAATCATTCAGGTTTCAGTGTGAGCATCCCTTCCTTGGAGAAGTTTTCCTTAAAGCCTAGGTTGGTCACCTGTAGACGTATTTAGAGTGTGTAAGTGTGCCATTATTATAATCATCAAACCTCTTTTAAATTTCTAATTTGTCTTCTTTAACCGTGAACTATATGAGTTCAGAAATCATGACTGGTTTGTTTAATACTGAAAACTTCCTAGTAGATATATCAAAATTATATTGTATATTATGTACTAATTGGCAAAATATATATTAATATACTACTTTTTTTAAATATTGTAAACATTTTGGAAGTAGAGTTTTGTTTTACTAAGTAACAATAAATAGTATTCCCAATGTAGTGTATTAAAACTTGTACATATTACTAATAATTAGTTAGCATGCAACTATATTTACATACTTATGCTAAGATCAAAGTTAATTTCCTGCTATCCGTTTCATTCTTAAGTAGTATACAGTGGTATCACCAATAGAATGGTTTCTGTGTTTTTCATGTAATCACTTTAAAGTTACTATTAAACAAGTCATTCCTTTTCTAAACAGCTAATCATCGCCACACAGGACATGGAGAGGGGTGTGTGTTTGTGTATGTGTGTGGGGAGATAGTTCATTGGATAGAATTTATAGTTACAGAGCTCTTGTAAATTAATGCCGCTTAAAACCAAATCTGCTAATTTATTTAATGACTAATATCTAGTTTTAAAAGCTTATTACCAGTATATTTCAGACATTTTGCCTCTGCCAGTCACTCCTCTCTAAACCCTATAAGGATAGGTAATAAAATTTGATCTCTCTCTCTCTCTTTCTCTCTCTCAAAAATAGCTTTCTTTTTCTGTTTTATCACAGAAAACAACTAGAGTGTGGAGAGGTAACATTAAACAACCCAGGGTCATGGTCATTCAGATAATAAATGAGATGTTTGAGGAATGGCAGTTAACTCTGTTGAATATCAAATACCATGCCCTTAATTTTTATTAATTTTTTTGACATCAAACAGCACTTTTTGAAATAGGAATTTTCAAGTGAGTGAGAAATTCTATCTTCTTAAGAAAAACCAAAGCTTTAAAACTTACAGTAATGACCATTGTAGGCTAAGTATGATTGTAAAATTGAGCTAAATTGAGACACTATTTTAAGTTCAATAGCATTAGTTAACTTCTCACAATAATTTAGAGTAAGAAGGATGTGGATTTTTAAATTCTATAAATTCATGATTGCCTGAGTTATATACTTATTAACATATTCTGAGATCCCTTTATTGAAAACAGGGAAGGAATAGTGATATGAAAATCTAATATCTGTTAGACATTAACTTTAGATGACATTTAATGTAATGACATCTAATATAACTCATCTACAGATAGTAGAAACTATTCTCTTTTCAAATGAAAGATGTAAATTATAGGCGATTTAAATAATGTACTCAAAATCACACACATAATAACATTTCTCAAATTTGATCTTCACTGTATGATACTCCCAAATCCAGTGTCTTCCCATCACACCAGGCATCTTCACACAAAATTTGGTGGAGTTGATCATAGAACAATTTTATTTTACAGTGAAGCCTACACTGATATATTAAGAAAATAACAAATATTGCTTAAACAACAAGTGTGATCACCAATAGGTAATTATGTGATCTCCAATACCTTACCTTTTAGCTTTGTTTTCCATATTTGAGAAATGAGTTTCTGGCCTATATCAGAAGTCTTACTCTGCCTTGAATATCCTAGTTTATTAGCCATCTAAATAATTATTAGTGAATAGTTAAAATGAATATATAGCTTTTATTGTTGAAGACTAAATTCTAACCAATTTCCAGTTTAGGAACAATTCTTCTCTAAATTTCCTATTGTTGTCCATTCTTTGATTCTCTTTCTCTAATTTTATTATTTTCTACTTTGCTCTTTTGTGCTCTAGACAGTTGACATCTGTAATATCACTATATAGTTATATTTTGACCTCTGGTCAGAAACTATTTTCCTCAAAACCCATTGTTATGTTTATATATGGGAACTTGACGTTTTAATTTATCTAAATGTTGATTTCAATGTGTGTTGATAGAGCTTCAAAGGTGCCTTCATTATAGCTATCAATCAGCAAGTAAATGACGTTACTGGGAGCTGTATTATTCAACAAATCACATCCATCATGTGTTATTGGGTATCCACTACATCTTTCTTGGAGTTAAATACACCAACACTACTTAGGGAACTATGTGTTTGTGTTATAATGTGCATAGTGCTTAAAAACTTCAAAGTAAATATATTCTTCAGAAAATTATTTAACTATAGCACAGCATCAATAAAAAATGTTTTGTTTACCTTATACAGAACTGTTAACTGTATCAAAAATATGCCTGATTGTGATTATTTTTCATAAAATAAATGAAATTTAAATCACATGTCCCCATACTGTTTATTTTAAAGTTCCATGTTTAAAGTTCACATATATATCACTATATAAATACAAACCTTTTAACTATTGTTAACTGAAGTGAAACTAAATATCTTATTTTTTGTTTAATATTGAATCATTTATAAATACCCATGCAGCTAAAAACAGAGGTATTATATCTAAGCTTGATTTACTAGCAGACCCTTACTTTTTATGTTTCTTGCCATCAACATGGACATGATATGTTCTTGCAAAATATCTGCACCAATTAAGAATGTAAAACATAAATGATTCGGTAGTGATTTTCAAAAAACAGTGCTTTTCTTTGCCTCACTAATGATATATGATGATGCTGGGAGAACCCCATTTTATAAACCTATCTCAGTTTTGCTTAAAAAAAACCCTGTAACTGAGCTTCTCAGAGTTCTGTTGCTCTGGACAGTCTCCTGTTCGAAAAACCCTAAGTCATGCCAGATACAGCATGATTTTATTTATCGCATTTCCTCTAAAGCAGAAGCAGAATCAGAGGCCTTGTGCGGCCATCAGGCCCAAACAAATCTGAACACATTGCCCTCTCACATCCAGCACCGGATAGGTAAATTCATGCCACTTTTCTGAAACAGTCTTTACTCTTGGATGCTTAAATGTACATTTGTAGGATAACCAGGAGTATTTTCCATATTTTACTATATACTAGTTTAAAAAATGAAGTAAATATGGAAAGTAGAATAAAAATGACATGAAAATATAGTGAGGAGTAGGTTAAGAATGTCCTTTTTTTTGAACTTATATACTTTTACTGAGGAGGTTAACCTCATTTGGGGGGATTCTTATGTATATCCAAGTATTGAGATATTAGGAGGAGACTCTTATTTAGCTCATTAGCTTGTGTGTGTGTTTGTTTGTTTGTTTTTTTGAGAAATTAAAAATAATTTCCCATCAATCCCTATTGTTATTAACAGATCTAACTTTTATCCTTCAGAGTCAACAGATATTGTACCTGCAATAGAATATTGAAACACACACACACTAAAATCTTTTCCTGGGGCACACTGTCAAATAAGGGCATGTTTGAATTTGTCTGTTTTTTTATTGATTGTAAGCTTTTGCTGAAACCTGGACATGATGTATTTGGCAAATTATTCTGACATAATAAGCCTTTAGTGAAGTTTTATGTTTATCTGGCTAGATGTTAAGTTGTGGTTCCCATTTGCCATTAAAATAGGTATCTGAGGCTAAAATTTCTTTTAATTTCTTTGTTTTGTGTTCCCTGTTGTCCTCAGGTTTCCCTTGGAACTCCTTCCCAGAAAAGGGTCTGTGCCTGGCAGATTTTTTAGCTATAATCTGTTACTCTGCAAGGGCGCGATTGATAGGCAGCAACATGGACGCAAGGGAAATGTTCTATATTCTTACGATTTGGAACGCCAGTCTTTTCGTAAGCCTGTGTCTTTGGTCTTCACAAGTACTTCTCAGCTTCCCCACCCTCCTATAGGCGAGGCAGGACGGCTCGAGAAGTCTGTGGTTAGGTTTTTCCTCTTTCTGCAGTTTAAAGGCTAAAGGGAACTAAAGGGAACTAGGGTTGAATATTTCCCTTCTTCTAAGTCAGTAAGAATCTGGTAGAACTGACACGTATGTAAAAGCATTGATAAAAACCAAGTCTGCTAAAATAATTTTTCTTGAGGTCAGGCCCTTGTTAAGCGGAACAGATTGCTCCGAGCTTCGTAACTGTTACTGTTTTCCTCGCCCGTCTTTCAGAAGTATTAGGGGATTTTTCTTCAGGTTTTACTTAGAACTTAGTGGTGCTTCTTGAGGTAAAACTCATAGAATTGTGGAGACTCTCCAAGACTCTGTCCCCCAGAGGTTTTAACTATCAGTCAAGTGTCCTAAGAGCCTTGAGCAAGAAAATAAATTATAAACGAGGTGTTCTGAACAGTACTGGCTCCATCACTGGCTTCAGTTGTGGTCTTCTGCTCCTGGTAAGTTGCGATTTGGGTTCTGTGACTCTTTTTCCATTTTGGGGAAAATGTTCTGCCTTGTATCTCAATTATCTCATGGATATTAGAAGACTTGTTTATTTTCAATTTGTTTAACCATTTCGTTGTTGGAGTGACAACATACAAGCTTTTTACATGTAGAACCAGAATCCAGAAATTGCATTTGGATATTTAAGTCTGGGATTCGGGGAAACCTCAGCTTATAGATTACGAATATAAACATGAGCCACTGTGTTATCCAACATTCGGGCTAACACAGCAGAAAATACAGAAAATAGAGAAGACTGAGAACTTAGCCTTGGGGCATGGAAAGTGATTATGCAAATAGGACACACGCGATGCGAAAGGGTAATGAGCAAGGCGGTGAGTACTGAGTCCTGGAAGCAATGTAAAAAAATAAAAATAACAAAGATCAAGGATTGGAGGATTGATACTATCAAATGTTTCTGATAGGTCCACTATGAGGAGTTAGGGAAGTGGATATTGACATAACACGACATCCCTATCAACCTTGACAAATTCACTGTCGTGATGATTTAAATCATGATTCAAGAGGAAATAGGAGTGAACTTAAAGACGGGAAATGTCCTTCAGACTTTTTACAGCCTTTTTGATGCCAGTCACTTACCAGAATGAATAATATGGCAGTACCAATTTGAAGGCATGAAATGTTGTGGGTGAATTTTTCTTAAGGTGAATATATAAGAAAAACATACATACTGAGTTTGAGTTCCCCCAAAATGGGCCCAAAAATACAAGTTATTTTTACCATGATTTATTAGAAATATTCCCTGGGAAAACTAGTAAAGATATGGGAATACATCAGCCAAGAGTCCTGTTGGTCAAGCAAGAGGATTGTCAAGGAACATCCCCAACGAGGCAGCTCTGGGGCAATCACCTTGAAAAGTTGTGGATACAATTGATCCTCTGATTACAGGTTCTCAAACTTTGATAAATTGTAGCAATCTGTGCAGCACAGGGACTGCGTTATAACAGTGATGGTTGGAGAATGGCTGCTTAAAATGAGACATTCAGTTGTCCTTGTTATTGTAATGGTTGGGCCTAAGATACAGCCGAACAAGTAATTGTGTACATCATGGGGGCTTATAAGAATGTTGGAAGAAGAGATATGATAGTGTTAGAAGAAACATTTACATCAATATTGATATAGCCAGTAATCATGACAGAGGTACATTTGGGGGAAAAACCAGCCACCAATTGATGGGAATTCACTGAAGCACATTTTTAGTGAAAGAAACATTTAGAAAAAAAAGTGTGAACACATGATTTTGCCAAATACTGTGTTAACGAGGGTATGAAACTGTATGAAACAGTTGTCAAGGGCCCAGGTTGATTTGAAATGGGATCAGAAAGGTTTAGAATCTGGAGCATAGGGGATGAGCTGTAAGTCTTGACATCATGTGGTGACTACCTTAAACAGATATGATGAACATAATATGATTTGTGACCCAAACCAGGAAGGGGATTTAAAGGGAGTTGGAATGTAACCAAGTACTTGCAAATATAATTTGAAATTAATCCCTGAATTATTGTAGAAATGATGTACAGTGATACATATGTGCAGTTGTTTAAAATATCACTGTTTATTGACAATTCTCTTAGAATCTAATTTCCTTCTACTTCATGCGTAGTGAGGAGAAGGAAGTAAACCACTATTATATAAGATAATGTTTTGATTCTCTTGGAAGCTTTATTGTTGAGGGCAAGTCCAGACATAAATGCTGATTTTAAAGGTGATGTTATTCTAAGAATTTAGTAGATTTGTTATTTATTCTCATATTATTAATATTTTTGAAGTCATTAAAAAGTAATGTAAATCATTCATTGATTTTTATTTATTATAAATGATGTACTTATTCTTAAGTACGTAACTTAGCAGTTTCATTAGGATTAATATTCCTAAAGCTATTTATTTTATATGAAGTATTAAATAAATCATTCACAAGGATGTCCTTTTAAAATAATAACCTAGAAACCAAATAACTTAGCATCATATTTAATCTGGAGCAAAACACACTGCTAAGAATTGGGATGTAAGTTCAAATAAATTATACACAGTGTTAAGTATTACAATTAAAGACTCACTCATGAAGTGATCCATTTGTTAAATTGCATACATTTTCAGTAAGATATCATTTGACATTATAACTCATGTATTACCGATCAAACTCTCAAGAATTTTCTAAAAACATTATGATAAAGCTCAATCATTTCATATTTTAATGTAAACTCTTAAATTAGTACAATAATTTTAGAAAAGATAAATAATTTGAGTTAATTTTTTGTAACTTTAATTCATTAGTGTATTAATTATCTTATTCAATCAATCATATTATTTTTAATGGTCTGTTTATTTTGAGGGGTTTTTTTTTAGGTGTTTAGAATTGACTGTGATTTAAAATGTTAATATTGTTGTCAAGAAACAATCATTTTCATTTTTCTTCCATATTTCCTGTATACTTATCTGAAAATCTTAGGGAATGTGGGGCTTAGACTTAAATCACAGGATACTGATCCTATGTATATAGGAAACATGGAGTAATGTAAACTCTGACTGTAATATTTACCATCAAAAACCTCAATTTTTTTACACTTACAACATAAAAAGGATATGTAAACTAGTGTATGTGCAGGTATGTGTGTGTGTTTAATTTGAATTCATTTTTATAGGCACACGGAATTGTGATCTCAGATCATCATCCTTTTTTGCAAAACACCATTACCTATTAACTCTAAGAGAAATATTTTTTAATAAATGTATGAAAACGTTGTGATCTGTTCATACCAAATTAGCAATGGTTCACCCTTTCTTTTCTTAGATAGTTGTATTGACCAAGTGAGGGAACCAGAGGGATTAAAGAAACAGGTAAAACTAGAATCCCTTTAACCAAGTGTAGTTACTATCTGTCAACCTGAATCCGAAGTTATATGATCAAACAGACTAAGCTGTAATTCTCAGAGTCTTTTTTGTTCAATTTATAATCTTACATCCTACACACTAGATGAATGTAAAAGAATATATGGCAACTTCTTTCACTTATTCTTTTTAATGCTATTAAATGTCCCTGGATGAGGTCAATTGCACACCAGCAGGTACCTGGCAAAACAAAGTGATATCTCACTCACTTTGCCCTATTAATACTTTATTGTACTTAAATGTATCAAAAAGAAACAGTCACTGTAACAGCTTAGTGGATATAATTTGTTGGATAAAAAATAATTAATAGATTTTATCAATGTTTTCTTAACAATTTAAATATATTTCAGGTGAATAGAAAAGGTTGTTGCATACACCAATGTTAAAAAATGTTGTAAGATATAACCACTTATTTTTAAGTATACAGAAGATTTATTTGAGAAAGAGGGAGAAGGTTTGAACAAACCAAAAAAGTGTATATATTTATTTCACAGCAAAATAAAATGATACCAAAGCCAAAAATTAACCTCAATTATTGATAACATTACATTTGCTTTGGAACTAAATCTGCAAATTAATATGTATATTCCATTAAGTTTTGACTTATTTATAATTTCTGTAAAATTTCTGGGATCCTTGATAGCCACTATTTTTGTAAAAAATAATCTCTTTTTACATCATCATTTTCTTCTTGTCTTAGGATATAATGTATAAACATATTTTAAAGCATTGCATAATCAAGTTGAATGACTTAAGTAGACTACCCACATTTTGAGTAAAAAAATATGTGGAGATTGTTTTTAAATATATAGTAAATATAGTGGATGATCTAGAAATGTCTGAATTTAGTAAGGTAATTGGGTCAAATTCTTAGTTTGATAGAAATTCTGAAGGAGACACAGAAAGATATTTAATTTAGTCATTGTATCATATAGTTCAAACCTTACATATTCATCATCACAAGAAAAAAGAGAAATTATGCATAGTAAAGAAAAATAAAATGGGTTCTTAAAATTTTATTAACTTGTTTCTTAATTATTTTCAGGAGAATATTTAACCATAAACCCTTCCACTGATCAGTGATCAGGAAGAAACAAACAATAGTCAGATTAAACAATACATTTACTTATTTGCCTGACAAAAAGTAATGAGACCAATAACACCCACTGATGACTCAGATGAATTATCTCACAGAAGAATGGAGAAAATGTTAGCAGCATACTCACTTCTGGAAGTCTATCTTAATATAAGAGGATAAGGATTCTTATTACAGTATTGTTAGTAGAGACAAAACCTAGGGGTGGAAATCCTCAAATAACAGAATAGTTAACTGAATTATCCATACTGTGGAGTATTGTGTGAGTTAGAGCTATTCCAACTCACTGAGAGAGGTATTCAATAGATATTATTGGGAGAGAAAACTTGATTAAAACAAAGTGCATATTATCATGCAACACACAAAAGTTAAGTTGAAATGAGTAATAGACCTAAATGTAAGATTTAAAATGATGAAAATAAAATAAAACAAGAGAAAAGTCTTTGTTCATTATCCACTAAAAATTTAAAAAACAGACCATAATGAAAACCTTTTATCTTCGAAAGGCAACATTGAGAATATTAAGACTACTCAGGGACATGAAGATAGTATTCGCAAATTGTACATCTGATAAATAACATATCTCAGATACATGAGCATAAATTTGCAATTTAATAAATGTTGATTTAAAAAAATAATCAAAATTTTGAAAAGATTCTTTACCAAATAAATATACACATGACAAATAAGAAAACTAAAATATACTCACCATCATTAGTTTAATAAATGTACAAATGAAAACCACAATAATGTAACATTATATACCCACTAAAATGTCTATATTCAGAAAGAATGATAATACTGTGTTGGCAACATGTGAAGAAAATTGTGTCTTACTACATCATATTGAAAATATAAAATGGCAAGCCACAGTAGAAAAAAAGGCATGAGATTCCTTAAAAAGCTAAACATAAACCCCAGAAATTCAATAGAAACTATCTACCCAAAAGAAATAAAAATGTACATTCACATGAAGATTTGTATGTTAGTGTCTATGGTTGTATTATTCATGATAATGCAAAACTGTGAACAATGTAAATGTCAATCAGAGGGTGAACAGATTTTTAAAAATGTTATACAAACATACAAAGAAATACTATTCAACAATATAAGGAAATGAGCAACTAACATATGCAACAAGTTGGATGATCCCTAAAATATTACTATATGAATCTGTTTATATATTAAAAATTTAGAAAAGACCATTCTATACAGACAGAAATCTGGTCAGGGGTTTCTTGGGGAAGGGGATGGGCAGGGGCACTGGCTGCAAAAGGACATGTGGAAGTTTTGTGTGATGATGGAAATGTTCTAAACCTGGGTCGTGGTCAAATTGTCCAGTTGTATACATTTACTAAAACTTTCTGAATTATAGCATTTAAAACAGGTAAATTATATGGCAGTAAATTATACCTCAATAGTGCTGCTGAAAAAATTAAGGGTGTAATCTATAATATTACATGCCAGGCTTCATATGAGAATCAGAAGCTGTTGAATTGCCTAAGGGGCTCCTCATAGGCAAAAGAATATTGGAGGGTCTCCTCAAGCTATTCTCACTACTGGCACATCGCAATGATTACAATATATAATGTTTATAAAGTGGCACATTCTCTGTACTTTCTACGAGGGGTACACAGAAAGTTTACACAGTGTTCCACACTTAAAGGTTCTTAAGTTCTCCTTTCAATACCTATGGCTCTAAGTAAAGCAGTCATTAACTCCAGCCGGCTGTCTTTCTCTCTTCTCTCCATGGCGGCTTACTTGCTTTTAGTCTACTCTGATCGGGTAAAACTACCACACTTGAACTGACTCTCTGACATCAATGATCATATCAAATAGTTTTTATTCCGTCCTACTAAAATTAAGTATAATGAAGAGTATTAAGAATCTTTCTGAAACCTGTTCAAGATTGTCACCAAATCTTAAAGTCCTTCAATGTCTATGTACAAAGATTTTTGATTGCACAAGTCTAACTCTTCCAGTCCCTAGTGGATGATTATAATAACTTCCATCCCTTCTTTCTTTTCCTGCCTAAACCCAGAAACACATACACATAGCACAAACAAAGGAGGCTATTTACTTGTCTCACAGAGATACGGTTTTGTTAATGTAACATGGAATTCTGTCATGCTGCAGCTGTCTATTCTCTGTAGTGAAGGACACTACATTGAAACAGATGTTATGATCAATATGTGAAATTAGTCTGCAAATATACAAGTATAAGGTACTTTTCAGTACTGAGTAACCAAGACTTATATGAAAGTTCATACATTGTGAACAAGGCATTGGCAAGTAAATCCACATATATGTGTGGGGACTATTATTGATTATATAAAGAGAGAAGTTACACATCATATCTGATTATTGTCATACAAAAATATATAATATATCTTACATTTAGTTAATATGAGGTCAAAAAACAATGTTTCAATATAAATTGATTAATTTTTAATATTTTCTTATTTATTTTAAAATTGTGCAAGCTAAACACTTCAGATCATTCCAAACAATCTTCATCTTTGGTGAATTACTTGCATCATCTGATAAATTTAAGCTTAGAAGCCTGTATACCTTGCCTCCAATAGTACATACACACAAACATTTGTACACACATTGAGACATACTTGCATGTATATATATAATTTCAATATCTTGTTATCATCCAATGATGTTCAAGGTTTGTGTTCAATTCCCTGGATCTATTTCTTTGGTAAACCTCTCAAGTTTTCATAATTAACCTATTATAAGTTTTCCAAATACTACTTTATTGCAAAACCCAGAATAGCCACTTTAGATAATATTGTCTCAGATATTTTTGTAAATTTGCTACAAACCTTCCTTCCCTTTTTAGAAACAACTTCGAATTATTTTAAAAAAATTTCTAAACTGATAGAAGAACAAATCACCAAGTGAGACTTATACTTACAGATATCTAAGACACGTATATGATCATATAAATTGTATTTCAATTACAATATCCAGTCTGTAACAACACATTTTCCCAAAAGGTGTCTGAGTTGAGCAATGTGTCTATAATGCCTCCGTGGTATTTGACAGTATAACAAGAGACACCCTGACACCTGCCTGAAATCGTACCTATCTTTGCAATGGACACCTTTCTTGACCACATTCATGGCTCCCCTCTAGCATGATGATTGCTTAGCAGAACAACAATGTTCTGTACACTTTAGAAATTGCATGCAATAAATAGAGCTGCTCTGTCTTCATTCAGTATGGCCTTTTTTGATCATATAACAAGCAAGCCATTGTTTTAAAGTCTGTAACATGATATTATTACTATTTTAGCCTGCTCTTTTTTCCTTCCTTCCATCTTTCCTTCCTTTCTTTCTCCATCTATTTATCTGTGTATTTCACCTACCCTTAGTATAGATTTTCATGTGAAGTTGCCTCACAGCCTTGAGATACTTGATATATCCCAAAGTTCATATCTGTTTTTCAGATAATAATAATAGGAGGTGAATACTCTGTTAGAAAATCAAAATACCTCAAAACACTCAATGGATTTGTGCTGATTTCTTGCTGGCAAAACTGTGAGACCTGGCCATGCCTGTCTCCAGGAGTCTAGGAAATTCAGATTTTGTTTTGATTTTAATTTGAACACATGTTTTTACCGCCCCCCCAAGAAAAACAACACCAGATTTCTATTGGTAAGAAAGAAGAACAGACTAGATATTGGATAGCAACTGTGTGTTTACCCATGCCACAAATCCTAGACTATAACCTCAAATGCTAATTTTCATAAAAATTAGGAATCTTAATGCCCGGTTCCCTGTGCAATGTCAAAAACAAAAGAAACAAAGTCATCAGGTGCCAGAATATTTGAACAATGATCAGTTGCATGGTCATAACTAGTAATCTTTTTAGATTCTCAAGCTGTGCATCATTTTCCCCCTTATGCTGTCTGCTAAAACAGATGCACAACCTCCCATTCACATTTCTGCCACAGGAATACAATGATAAGTTGTTTTTATCTCCTCCATCCATGTTTCATTGCACATCCCCACTGACTCTGACCGACTCTGAGATTCTCTTTGCTTTGCGTGGTCTCTTGGGAAAAATAGCTGGACCGTTCATTCTGAAAATTTTCCCTTGTGAGGAAAAGCATCCTGGGATTATTACACATACACTTCTTCTCCTACACACTACCATTTCGGTTCAGCTTTCATCTCAATAAATTCACAAGAGTTTGTTGTTGGATAGTGGCTATATTCAGCCTCCTGGTTAATGGCATTGTTAATGAGGACACGGAAAGAACCTCAGATATTTGAAATAAGGATATTCATAATGCTACATCACTGCTCTTGCTGAAATAGTGTCTTTCTTTGACAGGTTCTGTGTGCAATCAGCATTTATTGAGAATTTTGAAACTTAAGAAAGTGTTATATGCATGTGGCCAGTGGGTGGCGTGGAGGAAGTGGGGCTTGGTGTTTACTGCTTACGGAATACGTTTAACTTTCCAGTTACGGAAATAGAACCTATCTGGGAAGGATGGCAGCGTTTCTTCTGGGAATCATCTCCCAGGACAGGGAGGTAACGGTTTAGAAATTCATGTCATACAAAACACGTGAAGCTTCTTTCACTATGAAGTTTGATCATTGTCAACATATTTATAATTATATAGTTCGTGGTTCAATCAATAATGTTTGTAGAAATATAATTACTGAAATTCTTCATAGCTTTACGACTGGCCTGCAGTGATTGATTTTATAACAAATTGTTGTCTTTTTAAAAAAAATATTACTGTCATTTTTATCAATATCAGGAAAATGCAACTCATTTTTTGTTGGGGACTGATTATATCATACAATTTTTATCTAAGTTATTTATATCTCCATTGTGTGTTTTCAGTTCTTATTTATTTCTTTGCCCCATATTTATTTTGATTGTTTTATTTAATGGAATTGTACTTATACTATATGCTATTTTCCTGGAAAATATATACTATATATATATGTATATAGTATAAATATATAGTATTTCATACTATATATGAAATAGCATATACTATTTCCTGAAAATATATATATATATATATATACTATATACAATCTTCCTGGAAATGAGCAGAAATAAGTATTAATACATACTCATATCTAGTAGACAGTTTCCAAGATAGCCATGAATAATTTTTATCTCTTGGAATTTCCAGTTGTCTAATGCTGTCCCCTTGAGTGTGAGCTAGATCTTTTGACCCATTTGTGATGAATACTCTGCATAAAATGTTATGGGATAGAACTTCTGAGATTAGGTTACAAAGACTCTGGCATCCACCTTGTGTGCTTTCTCTCACAGATTTTTGGTTAAAGCACACGTATTTCAGGTACTTTTTTACGCAGAAATAAAAAACTAGAGCTTCAAACTTCAACTACCCTATGGGTGAATATCACATGATGCCTTATATACAACAGATCATAGCTCAATCACATTTGTGGAATCATAAGACTCAAAGAGTATATTACTTGTAGTACATGGACCCACTATAATCTTGTTTCTTGCTCTGGGCTGCAATCAAAATGTTAACCTTCCAGATAATTCACAATGGATAGTATTAATACATCCATGATTGGTACGCCCGAAGGTAAGACGTCTCAACAAGTGTTGTGTATCTTTCTTGGTAGGATATATATTTAGTAATGTGCCTTTGCCAAAATGAGGATATCATATATGCTGCTGACAGTTGGACCCCTAAAAACTTCACCTAATGGAATATCTCCTAATCTCCAGTGGTTTATTTTCCAACCTCTAGCCCACATATTTCCTGCTAAGGTGCCTTACTTAATTGCAATTTTTAAACACCATTTAATTTTATCTAATTAATGTTATGTTTAATTAGCATATTATAATTTTGATTTAACATTGTGAGATATACAGAATTATAACATGATTAATGTCCCAGTGAACTGTATTAGAGCAGAGAACTGAACTGCTAACATTATGATTTAAGTGAATAAAAGTGGGAAGGGGCTTGGTAGGTTGGGTTGAAAAAAGTGAAGGGATGAAGCAAAAAACAAAAATCTCATAGACATGGACAATAGTATGGTGATTACCAGAGGGAGAGGAGAGTGAGGGGAGGTAACAGAGGGTAAAAGGGGGATAAATGGTGATAGAAGGAGACTTAACTTGGGGTGGTGGACACACAATTCAATATATGGATAATGTATTACAGAATTGTACCCCTGAATCCTATATGATTTTATTAACCAATGTCACCCAATAAACTCAGATTAAAAAAGAAAGAAAAGTATACAACTGTCTTTGTCACATAGAAGCCAAATCATTTCGAACTTCCTTAAAGTTGTGTATAGAAATAAAGCACTGACTAAATAAATATTGATGTATCAGGTTCCAGAGACTGGTTGATTTGTTCCAGTAAATGTATATATTTTTTCACACCCTTCACAGCAGCTGAATTTGAGCCTACAACCTGATTAAATTCATACTATTCAGTCATCTGCAATGATACAGCTAAACTTATGGGTGCCAGACAAGTAAATGTAGCAGGGATGTGATAGGGCACAACCTTTGTAAATTTTCCATCTTTGTTGGTGACAATTACTTCTGTTACTTCTACGATTCCTTCCATAGTGCATCACTGATTTTAATTTAACTATCATGACTTGATTAGTTCACAGTCATGTGGGCTTCAACTGGGTCTCCTACCACAATCACTTTTATTCTCTAGACCAGGAACATGTGTTAGGATTTTACCTCTTGGTAACTATATTATGTCCAATTATATATTAATAAACCAGGAAAATAAACACAGGATCCCTTTAGAAATCCCATGAAAATTTCATTTATCTTATGATGTTCATTAGTTCCCACTCTAGCTTTGATCATAACAGTGTTTTGAGTGACAAGGTATTCGTTGTGCTAATTGAGACTTCGTGCCTAAGAGTATGATTCATGAAAAAGCAGTGTATCTTCTTTTCCAATACATTTGCCTTGGAAAAAGTATCGCTGTTTTTTTGTTTTTTTTTTTTAAAGGAGCAGAGAAATAATTAATGTATAACTTTAGGATGAGTTTCAGGGTCCTTTTGCAAAGTAATATTTACCCTTCAAATATTGGGCTCAGGGAGTGAGAATGGGTTCTGATGTGAAAAATAAGTGGTTCACTGCATTTTTACTTTTATGGCTAATATCAAATTTTGCTTCTTAGAGTTCAAGTTTGTACAGTTACATAAATTGAATAGCACCTTGGTTGGCTTTTATTTATCATACCTTTGGGAAATCATGGCCTGTTAGCAATCACTCCAGGCTTAATCTCCACTGTAGCAGTCATATCCACATTTTCTCTGACAGTTATGTTTCTCCCTGGCTTTACAAATTATATATTAAAAGATAATGTGGAGATATCTATAGCTATATTGTTACTTATACCTATATTTAGGATGGATGGAAGAAAGGGAGGAAGGGAGGAAGGAAGGGAGGAAGGGAAGAAGGAAGGAAGGGAGGAATGGTCAGTAGTTCTAGGATATAAATTTGTGAGCTCTGTATAGGGTAGCCAGACTAAACCTCATGGAAAAATTGGTATCTGAGTGAATATTGAAGAGGAGGAAAATTTTTGGAAATTTGTCAAGTGGATAATTAGATATCTGGAATTGGAGACTTTTCAAATGAAGGACAACTAAAGAAAGATTCCAGGGGAGGAATTTTATTCAAATTTGAGTACTAGCAGGACCAGTAAAATTAGAATGAAGTAAACAAGAGAAAAAAAGAATTAAAGTAAATGTGAATTTTTGTAGAATTTGTAGGTTATTTTAAGGAATTAGAATTTTATTTTCAGTGAAAAGCAAAACCATTGAAAGGGTTTTAGGTAGAGGTGATAAGATCTGTTTTAGGTTTTGAAAGGAACACTGAATAGTGTATGTGGTATGGCAAGAGGAAAATTTGATGAATGTTCATTTAGTTAATAGTCAATAATAATCATTACTTGCACAATATACAAATCATCAAAACATATCTCTCACATCACTAAACTTATTGGGGTGAACACTTCGTAAGCCATATAAATGTCTAATCAGTATGTGGTACACCTGAGCTAACACAATTTGTATGTCAACTGTAATTGAAAAATAAATTAAATGTGCATATGTATGAATGAATGATGTACAAATAAGTTCCCTTCGTCATCTTCCTTGGCCATGATATGTGATATATCCATTCTGTGTTACCATACATTACTTTTCTTATTCTCCTTACTTTAATTTATTTTATGATTAAAATCCTTATTATCGAGAGCTACCTTATGGGAGGTTATTAAATTATATATATGCATACACATTGTTAACCGATAAATTATTTTAATTCAGTCATCCATGATACCTCTGGGACATTTATGTTTGGTACTTTTCTGTTAAACAATGTAATACTATAAAATAAGTGAACTAATATATACAAAATTCTTAAAAAGAAAGTCTGGCAACTCCTCAATAAAAACTAATATTGTTTTCTTATTATAGTTATTATAAATAAATAAGTCATTCTTACAATATAATTGATTGTCCTATTAATGTCTGTGTTTTTTCTAAAGATTATATTATTAAAGTATTTGCTTTGACTATTCCTAAATACTTGTAATTTGTATTAATACATAACAGATTGATTTTTACATGAAAATGGACTTAGTAAGAGGTCAGGAAGGCATACAGTTCTGATCTCATTATTAATTAGTCATGTAAAACTGCATCCTACATTCTGATCTGAAAAAGAGAGTTCACATACCTTATTTTACATGTGTAAAAATGTGTACCTTGTATGAGGTATTACACAGGATGCAACATAATATAAACATGAAATTTATTATTCTATATTTTAACAAGTTTTTCAGAGATGAAGGGAAATTGTTCTATAGTAATTTTGCATAAATTTGGTGAATATTATAAGTCAAAGTTTGACATACAAACTTTGGTGAACAAGTTTGGTGAAACGGCATGAAGGTCAAAAATTTATCTTTTTTTATACTTGAGAAAATGTTGCTTCCTTCTTTTAACCTTAAGTATGTCTCTATATTAGATATAATTGTTAACATTTAGGTTCCATACTCTTTTATTCTTAAATAATATATTCCTTTTTTTTAAATTTTGAGCATTACTAAGCTGAAAATAACCTAAATGCTCCATGATAAAATAATTTGAAATAATTCACATATTGAACAAGTATCAATTGATTAAGTTATGGTTAGTTATGAAACAATATCTAGACTGTAATGATATTGTGAAAAATAATAACAATTACATGTCCAATGAGAGACATGCTGTTTAATAGCAAGAACTTCGCAGGCACTATGCCCAGCTTTAAACACTGGTCTTTTTCTCACGACTTCGAGCCATTTCTTAACTATTCCATGCGGCAGTTTCTACTCATACTCTGAGCAGAAGGATGGATACAATCCATTCAAACCACTTGGAACCATGCCTGTCCTACACATTTAGTAATCTTTACATAAGAATATGCTGTAATATATAGCACTAAACATGTACATGTATATGCTAAACATACACTTATACATAGAAAAAGCAATTAAGCATATTTTAAAACAAGATTAATAGTGGTTTTCCTGAATGAGTGGAGTGAACACATGTATGCCATTGTGTTTATTCTTTTAAGGTATTTTGAATAACCAAATATTTTTATAAGCAGAAAAACAATCAAAATTTAAGGAATTAATTATTAATTATCTACTAATTAAAAATCATTTTCATAAAATGACACTGTATATCTATTTGTGGCAATATCTTTTTTGTTTTACTCACACAAATTATTTGGAAAATAATGTTTCTAATCATTACTCTTTATTAAAAATATTTTACAACTTGAACATATAAATTAATTTTTGAAAAAAAACCCTCAGGAGTGTTATGAGGAAGAGAAAATTATAGAACTGCCCTTCTCTTAAAGGAAAAAATTTCAATATGCACTAGACCATAATGTCTTAAAACAGTTCCAAAGGTAATTGTTCTTTAAATATCATACCATTATAAATATACCTTACTTGTAATGTGAAAACAGTATATAACTCCAGAAACTTAAAGTATGCAGAGCAAGGGAAATAAGTGATTTTGAAGCATATAGAAACATCATTGTAGGTAATATTCCAAATAACAGAAATAGTTGGAAAAATAAATATTAATAAAGAAAGTTCAAATTGTGACAATACCCACAGATAGGAAGAGATGAAACAATCAGAAAGAAGCAACTTGTCAGGTATTCGAATTTTAATTCAAACGCACACACACTTGAATGTATTGGAACACTTGAAAAGAAAAACTAATTGTTTGTAAGGCTCATAAAAAAGGAAGTTGCTTACTAAATACAAGATTTTGCAGTATCCTGTGAATGAATAAACTTTCTCTGTTAACATACCTAGGCAAGACAGACGTTGCACTGACCACGGGTCACAGATTAAAGTAACCATATGTTTTTTCTTGGTAGAGTAGCACAAGGAAGATCAGAGTGGCAGTATGATGGATTCGTGGCCATATTTATTAACTTCCTTCTTTCACCATTTTTTAATGTCATAAGGTAGATCTTGCTCCATTAGTTGTGAATGTGACTTTTAGTTATTCTGATTAGGCCCAACTCATTTTTACTTCTTGCAAAAATGGATTGATCTGTTTGTCCTGTGTAAATAATGCTTATAAAGCCATTGTGTAGCTATTACTGGAGTCTACTTTTATTTCAAAGGAGAAAAAATAGAAGAAAAGAATGGTAGCAAAATACTGTACCTAAATTAATTTTCAATAGAAGAAAGTAAAAATCAGAAATGTATAATATTAATTATTAGTCTATACTAAGTATTTAATTTTTGGTTTCGGCTCATAACAGGGATATACCCATATCTTTTAAAAATTTATATAATTAATATGTGTGTGCATGTATTAAACACAAATTTGATATAACAGTGCAGTATGTTGTATTACTCAGTTCGCACTAGAACACTTTAAGTGTAATAATATAAGAAGTAAATTTATAGGACCATATTTTCACAGCTTATCAGTAAATAATTTAGCATATTATTAATGCCATATGTTTTCGAAGAGAATAATGCTATTTAGCTTATTGTGGTGTTTAAAACTAATCTCAAATGGTTTATATGATTATGTTGAGACTTCACTTATTGATTAATATATTAGAAATTGTTAAAAACATTTTTTAGTCTTCTATCATGTGAAGAGCTACAGTAATATGTAAGGGGGAAGCAAGGAAAAATTATTGAAAACATTTTTGTGTTAAGAAACTTTACATTTTAGCTGTATGTATAGTAAAAAATATTGATCGAAGTGTTCTGACAATTCTGACAAAGGAGCTGGCATTACATGAGATATAAAAGGAATTTATGTTACTGTTTAATAGCTACACATTCATAGAAAGCAACTGCACTTGTTTGTATTTCATCATTTTCTCTTTACATTCCTGGCTTTTGAAGTTTGTAAGAAATTAAAATTAACTTGCACTCAATTTCTTACCATTAACCTACTCCAAAAGAGTTATCTATAAATTTTAGGTCCTTCTTCCTTAAAAGAAATTGCAAGATATAATTTTTATATTTTGAATCACATCACTGCATCTCTGTTTCGAGAAGAATCCTTTAGTCTGCAACTAATGTATTCATTTTTTCATTCCTTCATAAACCATCTTGTACTTTATTAATTACTATTTTCAGACCCAGTGTTTTTTGAAAATCACAAAAGAATAAGACATTGTTGATACTCCAGATGGCTCAAAGATAGTGACATAAATACAAAAATATTACAAGGAGGAAGATGGGGAGAGAGAACAATTTCAGCATCTACTATAGGACAGGCATTCTGTTAGAGACTTACAAATATTCTTTTAACATACCCTTCGTAAGTAAGTGATGCATTACTCTTCTAAATGTGTAGATGAAAAAGCTAAAAGAATAAAACATAAGAGACATTCTCAAATTACAAAACTAGGAAGGCATGACTCTTGGTCCTCTTGTCATTCTCATTGAGCTTTGATTGTCTATTGTATGTTGTGTATACAAAGAAAGTTTTAATTCTCAGGTTCCAGAAGGATGATAGAATACTGAAAAAATCATTGTGATGAATTTGAACATGGGTTTTACAACTTTGTTAAGACTGATTTGTATTGAGTATTTTCTACCTCTAGAAATCTTTTTTTTCTAGAGCTTAGTCCTTCTGGGTTTTTATCTGAAAGAAAGTTTCTGGATTTACCTAGAATCCTGCAACTTGTCCCTCCTTGAACTCTAAACTCTGCCTTCTGAGAATGGCAAGACTTCTGAGCTCTTTGTTCAGGGTTTAGCCTCCAGGATGTTTCTGTTTGCTTATATTCTTAGGGTATTGTCTTACACAGCTTTAGTATAGGTGTTAAGAAAGTCCTGAATGTGAAATGCATTCGAAAATTTAGTCCCAGTTCTCTGGAGTTTCCCTTCAAGGCCTAGAGTCCTTGGGAGATCCGAACCTCTGTGAGACTGTTTGCAGGCCTCAGCTACCACCTTCTCATGGAACTCTATTCTCTAAGCTGCACCTTGGCAAAAGCCTTGGTGGAAAGGTAGAGTAGGATGTGGAGGTCATAGTGGTACTCAGCCCTTCTCCCTGCGATTTTCAGACCCTTTAGGAATAAATGCATGGGTTTCCTCTGTGACTCACAGTTGTTTTCATACACTTAATCCAGATTTCATAACAGTTTTGGGTGGATTGTTCATCTGATACTCTTTTGTCATGGCTGAATGCACAAATTCTCCGAACCCCAATTTTTGTCACCTGAATCTCTTGAGATTCCTAAAAGCTTCCCTGAGCCTCTCAGAATCGCATAGCTTCATTGGCTGGGAGCAAAGAGCAATAATGCAATCAGAGATTAAGTTAATTTAGCTGTGGAGATCATTATTAACAGCACCTAATCTATTTTCAGTAGATATTTTTTATAACTCTTGGCCCTACAGGTCACAACTGAGAGCCTAGGGGCTAGCCTGTGGATTCTTCACATAGATGCGAGGAGAACTCCGATTCTTGTCTCCTTTATCGAATGCATCCACGTTCCAAAATCAGGTCCATTAGGTTTTTAGCCGCTGCCTATAATTTGCTTCCAGATGAAAGGTGGCTCTTAAATTTAATGCTTACCTTTCTTTCACTCTCAAACCTGAGAAGATTTTATTGTATCTTACAAATAACTTCAAACAAAACATCTTATCCAACATACCATGTTATTTTTAGAAGAAAGTTTGTCAAATACAAAGAACACTCCATAGTGAGAAACAAAACTCTCTCTAACCATTCTTGAATAAACACTACAACTATTATAGCTAATTTAAACTTCATAGGTTTGCACTGTAAATGCAATTTAATTTCAAGTAAGCAACAAAATTATTTGCTCCAGCTTTCAAAATAAAATTATGTTAACACAAAAAGAACAGGATAAATGGTATTGGAGATTTTTTATTATACCCCACCGACATGACTGAGATTTTTATTTGAATTTGTCACCTACTTTATTATTGCAACAGATTCTAAGATGTGCTTGTTTCAATTAAAGTTCATCTATTCTTCATGCAAACACATGAACAAGAAAGGTTTATAATTTAGCAGGTTATAAGTATATTACTTGATATAAAAATTCTGAAATATTATTACTGTGACTTTTGTAGTAAGTGAAAGACTTTTATTTCCTAAGAAAAATATGAACATGAACATATATTTTGAAATTTGATCCCAGATGAAATAGAATTAAAACACTTTTGAGGAGCCATTGAAATATACTTTGTTTTATCTGAGATGTACTGTTAAAATTTTAAAGAAAAAAATACATACGTGTTACAAAATAAATGCACTCTGTTACATAATTGTTAAGCTCTTTGTAGAAACTCTTTAGGAAAGTTATGATTCTTATTCTCATTGCTTAGATTTTATTACAGTTTTTGTTTACACTTGATAATCTGCACCTACTGGTATTTAGCATCAATGGGACAGTTTAAGAATGAACTCCTGGCCTGGGTGTTGCCTTCCCTTCTTTGAAGTCTTAAGATGTACTCTACATGAGTAGATCAATCTGACCTTATCAAAACAGGTCACAGAAACATCTTCAACAATAAATTATGTGTTGTTATTCTGTACAATGTTTTTTAAAAAGTTATTGATTATTGGCTCCATATAATTGTTTATGCCCTCTTTAAAGAACTCTGAATCTTTTAGCAAACTTATTTCTCACAACAGCTTTAGAAAGAAATAATATTATTATCCTTGTTAGAAATTTGTGGAAATTGAGCCACTGACAGGGAGATCCAAGTCATACAGCTGGTCAGTGACGCAAAATCAGACAGTCAGGCTTCGGCCCCTGCCCTTAACTGCTGCATTAGACGGGCTGCCTAGGTTACTCCCTAAATCATCTGATTAACATTTAAAATATGAAGGTAATGTGTGAAATAACCTATCAGTGTGTTTTTCCTGATGATAAACATCTCTATCTTATGGTATATTCATTTGAATTCCTCATCGGCAAGCAATAGAAATGCAGTCTATTGACATAAGTAATAAACATATTAAAAGGCTATAAACATTTACATGTTATATGTTTATATTATAAAACATGTTATATTATAACTCAAAAAACTTAGCTACAGTTTGAAGAACATTTTATACAAGGGACAAGAACCAGGACATTGGTGTGCTCTAATTAACAAGCACTAATGAATATTTCATTAGCACATGCATAGCCATATATTTTCTATCTTTATGATATTGCTCAAAATTCAACCTGCAGTGAGAAATAACATGACTGGACTATCTTGGGTCAAACAGAAGCCCAGGGACAGTTAATTGTTGCACTAGCAAAATTGTGTCCAGGAGAAGCCCTGCCCTCCAAAGTAATTTTGTAATGCTATTTTCAGAAAGGCGAAAAATGGATGCTGGGGGCCGGGCAAATACCTAGGAATTATTTCATAAGCAAACGCTTCATGACATAGTTTGAAGAGCCATTTGGCTCGAGTTGTAAGCCCTACGTAATGATTATCACCAAAAGTTCTTGACTTGTGGGGTCAACTACAGTATTTTTTCCTTTATGTAACTTAACCAAATATATATAACAACATAATAAGAGTTGGCTCTCAAATATCTTTGCATTTTATTAAAAATTAATAAAATCTTCCATTTTATTAATGGGTAGTAATTATACACAGTACAAATATAAACAGCCATTAAATGTTTTTCATTTACTATTTTATTTAACAGCATTTTCAACTATTTTCAACTATGGAATATATAATGGATTACATATCTATAATAAAAACTCAATATTTTACTGATTTAGAATTAAAAAATATTTTTACATAATTTTAAATAATTTATTATAACAAATGGAAAAGTGTACACTCTTTCCCTCCACCCATTTCTCTTCATTCTCTGAAATTATTTAAACAATGTCATTGTCTAATTATCTAAGTGATAGATCCTAACCTATATGTATTTATTTTTGATTTAGCCCATTAAGCCTCTCTCTACCCCCTACCCTGCCACATGATTTAAAATTTTTGAGAACAAATGTTTTGTTTGGTTCAATGCTCTGTCTGCAGCATCCTGAATAATTAATGACAGATAGCTAGAGATCAATAAATAATGGCTAAATATAAAATAAAATTATCTCAAACTTGATTTTATAGATGAAAAAAAGAAAACAAGGCCACAGACTTTCCCCAAAGATATAGAGCTATTAAGACAGTGTCAGCATTTGAACTCATATTTCCTTCCAAATCCAAAGTTCTAAAAAATTTAATTACCCATCTGATCATTTTTTTTAATCACTAAAAAAGTATTTTTCAGGAATGTGAACCTCTTATTAAAGAAAGCATTCTAAGGAAAAAGGAAAATAATTCTGTGTTTTTATTGCTAGAATAAATTCCATAGTTGCTGAGAATTCTAGTCTTCTAAAGAAATGATCTTAAATTAAATTATATAGCATGAAAACATTGAAAAAGAGAAACACTTAAAAGTTGTTGAAGTGACAGATGGGACATAATTTCTAGCAATGGGTTGTCAGTTCCGTGTAAGTGAAAAGACTTCGTTTTATAAGTCGTAAATTGCTTTCAGAGGCTCTTGTAATTCAGAACTCAAATAAAGAAAGAATTTGAGACAATAAGCTATAATTTTAGTAGAACTTAAAGTGAACTGGATGTATTTTAAATATTTTATAAACAATGAAAAGGGAGAATTATGTACATAGTGCAATTTGCTAAGTTTAAACAATTTGACTCAATTATATGTAAAATGAACATATTTTGAAAGAAAATAGCAAATGCCATTCAGGCATTTTTAGCACATAACTTCAAAGGGAATACCCAACTCATATTTTAGGAAAAAATATCTCTATAGCTTTTCATTAAATAGCTCCTTTACAATCTGCTGAGTTAAACATTACCATCTAATTTGACTATTTTAGACAGTGACAAAAAGATCATTAAAATAGAAGCAAAGCTAATATTCAACATTTTCTTTTTTACTGAATTTTCTACACAAAAATTTTAATTAAAACATGTTTGCAATTATTATTATTTTGAGATAGTTTAGAAATTACCTCCAAGTTTAGATAATATATTGCCTGTAAGAAAATTTGTTTATATTATTCTCAGTCATGAATGAAATTTAAGTCAGAATTTCAAATCATAGATAGTATAGAATGTACAAAATATCATGATCAAATTTATATTTAAAATTAATATTTTATGACTTTTGGAATAATATTATTTTATTTTATTTTTTATTATTTTTCAATTACAATTGTCCCCATTTCCCCCCCATTATTCTCTCCCACCCTACCCACCTCCACCTCCCACATTCAATCCCAGCCCCGTAGTGGCTTTGTCCATGGATCCTTTATACATGTTCCTTGACTACCCTTCCCTTTCTTTACCCTGTATATTTTTAAAGTGGATTAATTATGGCTGCATTAAAAGAACAATATTTGTTTTTTAAATAAATTGCCATTAAAAAGATTTCACTATTCTCAGTTTAGAGGACTAAAAAATAATAATATTTTTGATTTAATTTTTCAGAAGATTTGAAACATCCTTTTTGTCTGTGCTTGTCTTCCTATAGTTTAAAACTTCAAAAATAAAGAGAATTCCAGAAAATAAACTAATGTAATAATATCTTCCATCTTTGGTAAGCATAGGTCATTGAAGCATATTTTGTCTGATCCTCAGTATGGGGATGTAGAAAGGAGAATTAATTTTGATAGTGAGAACTAATATTTTTGGCACATTGGGATTACATGTAGAGGAAAAAGCAAATATTATATATATATAATTTTTGAATCATGCTTGTTTATCTTTCAGATAACACCTAAAATTAACAACTCTTAAGATTTTATAGAAAAGAATTTGAGTTTGAGAGCACCCCTAAGACATAGCCACTTTGTCTCTCTTGCTTTTCTTTTAGGAAATAGTAATAATAGCTAACATTTATTGATTTGCTCCTGTGTCTCAAGCATTTTTCTCAGCTTTTCACATAGTTGAAAACATTTAAGTCACTAGACAGCCATTTTAAAGAGAAGTGGTTTATTTCCCCAGTTTTCTCATGAGGTAGGAAATACCTTTCTCTAGGTCCCACTGAAAACACAACAGAATAAAGACAGGAATTAATATTAGGGATTTCAAAGCCAACAGGTGAAAGAACCCCACATTACAATACTTCAAATCATTAAGATTAATATTCCTATAAATCAATGTTCTTTAGAATAGCCATTTAATTAAAATTTTATATTAACATTTTATATAAATATGAATTTATTCAAAATATGTATTTTCTGTGGAAACCTCCAAACATTTCTAGTACCCATCTTTGAAGCAAGAAATTGGTCATGTTATCATATTTTGAAACATTATAATTGTCTCTGCCACCTTTAAAATATTTTCAACTTTATTCAGTTACTTTACTTCCCAAAGAATACCAGACTGCATCCCATTTGTACAAATTTAAACATTGAAAATAAGATTAAAGTCTTCCTTGAGCAGGTTCCCAGGCTCAAATAAGCAATTTTATGCATTTGATTTCAATCCGTTTCTAGCTCTCTACCTATTTTGTTATGTTACTGTGAATACATACATATCATATACTATTAAATCCAATTTTAATAACAAAGAAAATTGCTTTCTGTGCAATATCGAGTGCATCTTTCTATGGACTTTGCATATCTCTCACCGTCTTCTTTCGTAATATATTCAGACTGTTTTCTATTATGCTCTAGTACAAACCTTGTTAAAATATCCCTGGAAACTTTAGAGCCGTTGTTATGATTGTGAGAACAATTTTTTCTTCAATATTTTTTCTGTAAGATTATTAAAGTAGTTAATAGTATCCTAGTAGTGTACTAATGGTTATATAGTTTTTGCTTAGTCTTTCAATATAATATTAAATAGAAATCAGGATGGCGGTATTTATATCATTTAATTTTAAAGATATTAAGTCCATTATGAATTGTAGTGCTTTCCATAATTAGACTATACGAAATTAAGGCCTCTTTTACTAGCTAATTATATAATGTTTTATTTTCTTTAATTAATGTGGAATATTTTAAATTAAATATTGATCTGTATTTTCAGAGTATTATAATTTGTCTTCTTTAATTTGTTCTTATGATAAATACACCTTCCTTCTAGTCTCTCAGGCAATCTTTTTCTCCCAATTAGACTTTGAATAACCTCAGAGAGAACCTGTGTATAATTATGCTATCTTCGGTTGAAGTTCTTTACTCAATCCAATTGTCACAAAAGCCTAGTTAATAAGTGTCCTTCTCAGTTCCTACTTATATATTATACCCTAGCCTTTAGAGTGGAACTGTGTAAGGAATCTGAAAAATATGGTGGAAGGTGGGTTGGGATTAGAACCTTATCCCATCCCAGTTTCTGCAAAGGAAACACTATTGCCCATGAACTGATCTCCTAACTGGGAACAGCTTAAAAATTTAGAAAATCAGGAACAGATTAGTTCTGTCTGAATTCTTTCTTCTTATGAAATATTGATATGATAATGCCACACTGAGGGATTTGCTGATTCTAGACTAGTGCTAATGATAGATTAAATTGCAACTTTAGACTGTTCTTATTTCCTAGGCCATATTGATGAAGTTAGCATGCACAATGTCCCATTATTTGGCTCATCCTTGCTATGTCATGCTGGGTTTATCCTGTGTCATGTCAATCACCAAATATATTAAACTATTCTATCTTATACAAGTCAGAACATAAAAGAAGTAACAGTGTATGTAGTCATGTGTATCACATGACTAAAAGAAATATATTTCTGTTTTCACTATCCTAGTAGAATTTTCTGGAATAATTTAAATGAACAACTTAATAAATTAGGTTTTAATATTTGTATTGCACATTATATTAAAAGCTTTACACTTGCCTCCTCTTTGTCTGTAATGAACACATATATTTGACTTTTTCTTCAAGAAGAAATTCAAGCAATTCCTAGCAAAGTCTTGCTAAACTGTTGTTTTACTCGTATGTAGAACCTTGTACAAGGATAGTTATTTTAAATATTGGAAAGGTATAGAAATCTCAGATGTGAACAGGTCACTTAGAAATTTGAAATTCTTCACTTTCAATATATTTTTCTTACACTAGCGCTTCCTGTGTTGATGACAACTTTAATACAACAGACCATTTATCAAGAATTCAAACCACTCTGATGGGAGACAGAATGTTAGGATATCTAAATTCCAATTAAATGCACTGCTGCACCCTGTTCTTGCACTTGAGAAACTGGGAACAAGAACCACAGGCCGTAACAGCTACAAAAAGATGCCCTGATTTATAAGGCATGGTTCTTCCTCTAACTTTTAAGCATTTAACTGGAATGAAAAGATATGCAATAATAATCAACTTGTGCTGCGAAATGAAATGTACTTAGAGGTGAATGTTATCTAAACAGAATGTTTCAAGAAGAAAATTTGCATATTTAGAATTTTGCAGAATGCAGCTATGCATTTTTGCTTTAAGTCATGTGATTAAAATCTTTCTTTTATAAAATTTTTCTTTCCATCAATGGAAAATGAGATAGATAAATCCAGCTTTACTTTCATTACCTCAGGGACAGCAATACTAAGATTATTGATGTAAAGTGAGAATTATTAGATGTGATTTAGTAAGATGTAAGAATGGATAACAAAAAAAGAGAAACTTTTAAATAAAGAATATGTTATTTAATAATAAATTATTTTGAGACCTAATAAAAATATTAAAATGTGATTAACTTTGAATATCAGTTTCTAAGATTTAAAATGAAAAGAAAAATAAACTTTAAACTTAAAAAATAGAATACCTCTAATATTGGATACTTTGGCATACTCCTATAGAACACCTTTGGAAAATCATTTAAAGTTATAAAATTTTAAAAATAAATTATTTTGATTACCTCATTTTGAAAAACTCTAGTGAGCACAAGTAATAAAAGTCAGTCACATGCAATTTGAGATCATTGCCACAGAGAAGTGTGTGTTCCATGCTAAGAAAGAAAAGTCTCATTCAAGCTTTTTCACTAAGGCTCTTTTAGAATGTGTGCTCAGCCTAATCAACCAACTCCGTACCTTCCCTCTCCATTGTATCCCAAGCTGACCTACCTCGTAGTTGAGAAAATACCTATATCCAGGAATAATGCATCTGAAATATATTTCCAATATTACATTTAATAAAGGAAGACATTTCAATGGGATCTTCCTCTGTAATACATGTATGTGATTACCAGTGCCTGTGCATGCATGTTTGTGCACATGCATGTATGTTTAACATTTGTACCTTATGCTTTCGACAATTGCAAACAACAATTTGTTGTTTGAAGAAAGGGTGGAGTAAGCTGGAGGTTCATTTCATTAGATTGCAGTAAACCCAGGTTTACTGTAGTACCAATTCAATACAGTTATACCAAGTACCTGTTATACAAAGAGGTACAGGGGCATTGTGAACCTACAAATAGTCATGAAATGTCCAGAAATTAGGTGCCAGCCAATTGTATAATAATTTTGGCCAAATTATTTTAATGTTCTCAAAGTTTTATTATTTGGACAGTTATTTCAAAGTTTTCATATTTATAATGTGCAACTTTCAAAGTTTTATCTATGTTTTCTTATTTTGAAGATCTATTTCCATAGTGTGATATCTGAGCACATGTCAATCATTGTTTCTTTGTGTACATATTTTTTGCCAATATATCATCTGAAGATTAATATGCTAAGTTATATTCAAGTGTAGCCACACTGTGAATTAATGAAATAATGTAGGAAAGTGAAAAACTGTTTGTGTTTACAAAATGGAAATCCCAAGAGTGGTTTGAGGAATATTTCAGATTAAAAACTAGAATTTGGCTAACTGCATGTGATTAGAACATTGATGCTTCCAACATTTTCCGCAATCACTTTGATCAGATCTGTGATTCTCAGAAATGTCTGGCGTCAACTAAGTAACTTTACTTCTTTATATTAGCCTTAGATTTTTTCAGGGAAATTTTAAAAATATTTTCATGTTTCTTTGTTTTTCAGAATTTATATGTTATCCATAAAAGAAAGAGTTTGCCTCTCTTATTTTACATTTGTTCTAAATGTAATATTAAATGTCTCAAAGCATCCTTTATTGGTGGTATATTGTAGAAGACATAGTTTTCCTTCTACCCTTCTATGTTTTCCTGGCTGGTTTAATAATCGAATTGACATGAAACAAAGTAACAAGAAAAAAATAGTCACATTTATAACGTATGTACATACAGGATCCCCATAAGTTCTGGGAACCGAGGACAAACTGGACAGTTGAGGATTACAAACCCTGTTGAGCTAAGGTGGAAGTAGGAGTTGTGGTTTGGGACTCAAAAGGGAGGAATGCAATTCACATGGAGATTAAAAAACATATGTTTGGTAAACAAATGTTTGCTGGACTATCTTTAACAACAGAACACAGAGAGGACTTTGATCAAATGACTTTGCTACATTTTTCCCTATTACACCTAGCTAATAGTAATCTATAGTTTCTGTGCTGATTATCTCCCTTCCTGGGGCAGGTCCTCTACCAACATCTTTTTAGGCAGGTGGGGGAGCCTCAAAGGTTTTTCTTGAGCCTTTTGTTTCTTTAAAATAACCACCTTATTCTTTTGCCTTTAGATAATTTCTCCCTGTCTGCATTTTTATTTTTATTATCCAATTACAGTTTATTTTCAATATTATTTTGTATTGGTTTCAGGTGTGTAGTATAGTAGTTAGACAATCATATAATAATCAATATCAAAACAATAGACTATTTGGGGGTGGTAAAACTGCTCCACCTCATGGAAAATAAGTTATGCCTGAATGTCCTAATAATTTTTTATGTGAAAATTTTGTTGTGACATAACCCTGAGTTTGAATCCCCATTCTGACTTGAATTAATATCGACTTAATACCTTTAGCATATGCGCTCACTGAGCCTATTTTTTTTGGGGGGGGGGAGATAAAAGTGTTTTGTTCTTTTTATCTCACTTGATTTTTTTGTGAGGATCAAATAAATACAAATAAAATTTCACTTTGAATGATGGCCACATAATGTAAGGTACAGATAATGTATCATATAATAGTACATTTGAAAATTATATAATTATATTAACCAATGTCACCCCAATAAATTAAAAAAAATTTTTTTTCTTTACTTGAAACAAATTTAGTTTGACCGGTATAGATATTCTTAACATATCCTATTATTTCAACTAGAAAGTCAGACACACGCTTTTCTTTTTTAAATTATGAGTACTTTCAAAACATTGTTTGCAAGCTCCTACCTAGTTAAAAGCATCAAACAGAGACATAATTGGACTGACAGTTGTTGTCAAATACGGTTTCTTTTGAAATGTGGCAGCACCTCATTTTGCCTTACGCATGGTAAAGGTTCCCTAACGCCTGTCTCTGTGTTTGTGGGGGAGGGGGCCGGTGAGAGGAGAGTATGGAAAGATTCATCTTATGCCCAAATGGGCTCAGCACTGTCTCATATTTGGTCTCAAAATTATTTTGCTTATGTGTTTATTTTTATAGCCACACCCAGTCTTTAACTTTAATAAATGCTCCCAGGTCTACAGTTGTTCATTCTGGAGAGAATTTCCATTGTATGTGCATTGTATGAAGGCAGGGCTTCCTCCACCGTGGCACTGGCATTGAACAGGCTCCTCCCTTTTAGGACCTCCCTCCCCTTGAGTTAATTACTCCTAAGAACTATTGTTATTGTTTCTAAACACAAATACCTGGTGGAACTATCTCAAATTTCAGAGATATTTTAATAATTTCACCCTTAAAGAGGGGAGCCGGCTAAAATTCTTCTATTTTAGGAGTTTGCCTTTATAGAAGGCATATCAGCCCCTCTGCAGCAACTCAGAGCTCTACCTTCCAAGTGGTGAAAGAGTAGAATAAAATTTACAATGCAAAAACCTCTTTTACATGTGTTTTTAAAGAGAATTCAAATAAATTATTAGCTACCTAACTTTTTTCTCTTTGGAATTATTTAGAAATTTTGAACAGAAGTATAGGAGGCTTTGTTTATATCCTGCCTTTTTTTCCAAAAAAAGTGTATACATAAACCAGAAATAGTGCTTGAGATTAAAATAATAGATTAGATATGTGCTGCATAAAAGTAAAATAAGAAAAGCCAGAGGTAGTGTTAATATGCAAATAGGACAGTCATGAACCGTGCTACGCATTGGCTAAAATGGACCACAAATTTGATAGTAAAATTCCTGAATGCCAAAGCCAAGATCTGTATAGAGATTTAGAAGGTCCCTGTGGGCTAACAACAAGCAGCTCCTCAAGAAAAGCACAGCTCTCCTGGTGCTAAGACTGAAATAAATGTCTCCTGTGGGCCTCGTAATGAAAGGATCTTAGAAGTGGTAGAGTTATTCATCTTCAGCTAGTCTATGAGCCTATTCGGTTTCTGTGTTCCTTCTCCTCTGGCTTTTCTGAAAGATCCTATCTCTACTTGAATGAGTTCATTGGCAGAAAGCTCAGCACTAATGAGGCATTTCATTATTTAGCAGACAATTTCCAGTTTTTAAAAATGTATTCCTTTTGTTTAGCTCACTTCTCTGTGTAATCCTGTAGTCATAATTTTAATTCTCTGGAGCAAAGTAGAACAAGACTACTTCATATTCTGCTTTTAAATATTTTAAGAATAGCAACCACCGTACTCTTATTCATGCGTGCATTCATTTAAAAATATGCATTGTGATTCTAAAATTTAATGTGCAAAAAGTTTAGTGTAACTACAAACAGTAAAAAGCACACCTCTACTTCCACTAGGTTTATAAGAGAAAAATATATTTTTACATATGTCTTTTTCAGTTTCTTCTTGGGCTGAATGTCATGGGGTTACCTTTTCAGAGGCACGTTTCCCCCTTAACAGCTGTGGGTGTGCTTTGGTAGACAGACTAGAATGGGATATATCAACAGGCTCTTTACCTTTGGGATCCTAGATGGGTGGGGTTCAGACAGTGGTGAACAATGAGAAAAGAGGAAGAGAGGATTGGAACAGTTAATTCCCTGTGGGGACACATTAACTGGCTTCATCAACCACAGATCACAGCTTTTGTAAGGCAGCTAATAACCTCTTTGTTCCTCTATGTACCTAGTGTCCCCCACTTTTCCAAGTTCAATGGTACTCAACTTTCCTTTATGGTTTTCCTATACACTGAACATTTTTTTAAAAATCTATATTTCTCTTCTAAAATTACTGATTTATTCTGTTTCGTCCTAGGAGTGTGAAGAGAACAATTTACTATATCTGAAATATTGCCCAGCATATAGAAAAAACATCTAGTAGATGCCAAATAAAGAATTTAGGAAAACAACTGAAATCCAAGAATACAGATTTCGCTATATTCTAGGTCTCCCCCTCCTCCTCCTCCTACTCTTATACCTTCTTCTTCCCTACTTTCTCCTCCCCCCAACTCTTTTTTTTCTATACACATGTATACGCACACATGGACCCAGAGAAATTATGATTCTTAGAATTCACATATCTGTAAGTTATGAATTAATACAACTTATAGTAGATGATTATCTGTATACTTATTCAACAATTGTAATTTCTTATTAACATCAATACATTATGGAGAAAACTTGAATAGTACACAGTTAAATTAACATAAATAGTTCAGGTAATCATAAATGCAGTTGTCTTTAAATCCTAGTACCTATTTTTATGAGAATACTTTAATTTGTCAAGGACATGCTTAAAATGTGATGTCTAAAGTTGTATAACACATATGTAATGAAAGCACAGCAGTAGCTGTTTCATTGCCTTCAGATGAGTGTATTTTGTAATTAATTATTTAATATAATTGATTTATTAGCATAAATATAGTCAAACATGGTAATGACTAGACAATAGAACTCAGAACAGTGATAATTCCTTCTGATTGATATCAAATTTCTTATTACTCACTGGTAATAGGAGAAGTTGCTGATGAAAATACTTCAATTTTTTCTCCAAATATTCAAATTACATTTCAGTTGCCTAGTCTTAACAACCAATTAGTAGTTAGTAACCAGCAAGTCACCTTCTTGATATGAGTTATTTTGTAGTAGAATATCTATGTTTGATAAAGGCACACTTGATTTCTTTTCATGAATGTAATCATATTATAAAACACATCTCATGGAAATAGTTCTATGCCCTGGAAGAGGCATCCCTGATCTTTCATGTTACATATTATATGCTCAGTGCATGGCTAGAGTTTATAATATATTGCATGTTCAATAAATACTTTATAACTGATTAATGAAGGGCACATATGTTAAATCATTACCATGTAGCAAGCAGGATATTAAAACAGTGGACCACTCCTTGAAATAAAAAGAGACTTACTAGTCTACCTTATTTCCCCCTGCCACCCTATTCATTTGGAACTATACAACACAGCAAAAAATGAATTAGTATTAAGTGCACTTTCAAATAAGTAGTAAAGATGCAAAACAAAGTAAAATAAATCAAAACAAAATTTTGATCAGAAATTGACATTTAAAAGAGAAAATAAAAGAGAATACCAGTGTTGTTTCCTCTAACCTAATCAGAAGTAAATGGGATTTATGGATGTAAGATCATGAAAAAAATGGAACGTTTCACCAAATTCAAAAACCTGTCATTGTTGGTTACCCTCTATTTTTCCATGGAACACCCCAAATCTAAGAACTTTTTTTTTATCATCTAGTTCATAGCAAAGATGAATAACTGGGCAAGCAATGGCCCTTTCTGACATTTCTTATCATTGTTTCATCACCAAGTATGGGAGAAGGAATGGCATTGTTCTTATAACTGAAAGCAGGCTGAGACATTGAAGAACGGCAAATGAAGGCATCATTGAGAGAGAACCATAACACTAATGGCGTCTTAAGCCTTGATTAGACATGACCGAAGGCCACAACTTGAGTATTTGATATGATTTTTAAAAAAAAAATGTATAGTTCACTTTTGTCCTTCCTTATTTAATCCACCTCAGTGTGGATTGTGAATTATTTGTACTTTAAGTATAATTTATATTTGTGATCACTTTATTATAAATTTTAATAAAAGAAAAATTAAAAAAAAATTTAAACTGCTGTGTTCACATGATCCCTTTGAGCCCCTGAGGTTAATTGTACCCAAACACATACCTTCTATATAGGGGGACACATTATGTTAAGGAGAAGTGGTTTACAATAAAAATTATCATTTGGAGAAAGGCAGATCAAAAAAATCCATACCTCACTTTACTTTATGAATAGCAAAGTGTAGCCATCTAGCCATCAATGATCTGATTGTTTAGCCAAACTGTGTACCCTCAGATATGCCCTCTGTGAAGTTCTCGTATGTTTGTGTTCTTCATAACCTCCATTTGGCCATTTGGAAGCACCTACCAATACTTTATAGTCAGATTCACAAGGCATTTTGTGGGTCTGTATAACTTTATCAGCCAAATCCATGTTGATTCTAAGTCATGTGTCTTGGTAACACTGTTTCCTTAAAATGTTAGTAGGCTTTTCCTAGCATTTGCATAATCTAACAGAGTCTTTAGAGTAGAAGCAGGCATAGATTTTATCCTTTCACACTTGGAACTGGTCTCAAGGTTTTAGCCATTTCCGTATCCCTCAGATAAACAAATAGCTTCATATCTTGTTCAAATTTAATTTGTCTTGGAGTATGAGGACAAAGTCATGGAATTTATTATTTCTCTTTAAACATGTTAGCATGAATTTTTAAGTGGACAATGTTTAATATGAGTTGCTCCTGAGAACCTTGGCATGTCAGGATTCTCTAGAGTCCTAGTGCTAAAATTCTCACCTCTGAGTCTCAGCTAGCAGTAACCTCACATTCCACAATGCTTCCTTTCATCTGGAAGAAACTGATATGGCCTAGCTCCATATCAGTTGAAAAAGTATGTTAGGTACCAACAGCACATGTGTTTCACTTCATATAGATAATTCCTGAAAACTATTCATGTTCTAAATCCCACCCCACATAAATCAATATGTAATATATGTTCCAAGTAATGTGTGAAAGGAGTTACTTTGTGGGCAGTAGGGCCTTTCTGCAATAACTTGCAATCATGCTAGTTAAAAAAAGAAAACTATTATGCCGTTTCATAACTTCAACCCTGTTATACAAAGAAAACTACTTTTGAATTAGGTGAAATTATATTTTCCAATTTTGGATAAGACCAAAAATTTAAGAATCTAAAGAGAGCTATTTTATGAACATCTATTTTATGTCATAGATTGGGCTTTGAAATGACAGGGATATGGATGTAGAGGGGAGAATTTCACTCATAAAGCATAATTTCTGCAAGTATTTGGATAGAGGTGAGCTCTTTCTTTACTGGAGCGTCCATATTACTAACAGGTGAAAGACAGAGGGGATACTGACTCTCTTCTTATAAAGTAAGCCAGTGTGTTGAGACTAATATCACCCTGTAGTATACTTGTCATAAAACTAACTATATAATTTAACATGCTAAAATACTAAATAAATATAAAATTCACAATTATAGAAGATAGTTATTTCCATTTTTGCTGTCAGGTTTACTTTCTATTATCTCTTGTACTCTGGTCTTATGAGAGTAGAGGAAGTTCTTTATTTGATAATCAGACATCTCAAACTTCCTTCTTAATTGAAATCCTATCATGGAGAGTTCTCATAAGCCAAACAGCCTGTTCATGGAAAATTACTAACTTCCACCTATAATTTACTCTGAAGTATAAAAGCCTTTAATGTTTTCTCTAGGATACTAAGTAAATTATAAGATATTTTTCTTTTCCCATTTTTCCCTTTGAGTCACCAGGTTTTTTTATGATAATATTTGGGAAGAGAAAAGGGAAGCATTTTGTAGAAAATATATCAATTTTTACAAGTAGAAAAATAACATAGAAGTAGCAGATGGAATATTGAGAATGGCTGAACACACCTGTTGAAAGGTGCGTTTTCAGGAATGATCCAGAGCCATGACACAGATTTATCATGAAGATGCTGCTCTCTCTCCTGCAATCAGAGGCCCTAGATGATACCCACACTAAGCGCTGTAATAAGAAGCTAAGGCACATAAGGCGGTTGGTGCCCAGTTAAAAGCCTAAGTGGGATTCTTCAGTCCCAACAACAGACAATGACAAGAGCTCTTAGCTGCCACCCCCGCACCAGACTTGATGGACCGTCAGCACAGTGCAGTCTCTGAAGGGAGTCACAGTCCAGGACGCAGAACCCCCCGGCCAGTCTTTGTATTTCACTTACTTTCTTTCTTGCCCCAGGCAACTGCACTCCTAGGTCTCTGTCCATGCAGCCTTGGACCAACACCATTTTCAGGCACCTCTGCAGAGAACTCTTTATGGGGGCAGGAGGGAGAAACCTCAAAGACAGTTTTTCCCACTCTGACTCATTACCCAGTGCTGTAACAATCAGAGCTAAAACTATGCTCAGTTATAATTTATATCATCGTTTTCCTTCATGTGATATGTCTTCCTTGCTGTGTCCCCAACTGCTTTGAGAAAGCTTTTCTTCATATGTTGGGTTGACTGCTATGTGTTTAAGTGTGGTTTTCTTCAGATTTATTATACTGGTGTCCACTGAAATTCTTAGACCTGAAGATTTAATTTACCAACAAATTTGAAAAAACAGAAGTTAGCCAGTACTCTTCAAATACACATTCTCTCTTTTCCTACTTAGGTTGTAACTACCTTTAGACTTAATAAAATTCTACACAAAGGTCCTGCTTCTTTTGGTGCAAATATTTTTTCTCTCTCTCTGTGAAATTCTATTGATGTACCTGACTTCAGATTGGCTAATGCTGATGTACCTGTCTTCAAGGTCAAGGATCTCTTTATTGCTACCATGTAGTAAATACATTTTTCACTTCAGATCCTATACATTTTGTTCATTTTGAGTATTTCCATTTGGTTCTTTTGCAGTTTCCATATCTCTCCTGAAATTCTCCAACTCTTTATCCATTCTATCCATCTTCAGCTGAAATATTTTAAACATATCTTAACAATTAGGTTTAAAGTATTTTTGTTGTTAATTTCAACATGAATATCATTACTTGGTCAACTTCTATTGCCTATTTTTCTCTTTCTATCATGGGTCAGACTTATACTTTTGGGAAATCATATATAATTTTAATCTTGTATGTTCTTACAACATATAGCTAAAAATTCTGGATTCTGTTTTTGGGGGTTAAAAATATTGAGTTTGTTAAGCAGGCTGCTATATATCTAATACATTATCTTGATGCTGTGAGGTCTTTGTTTTCTGCATTGTCCAGTAGTATTTCCATTTTGATTTTGCCCTGAGGCTGAGTGGTACCTTTGTTCTATGATGTGCTTCTAACTATTAAGATCAGATTTTCTGGAGTTTCATTGATAAGTGCGAGGTGTTAATCAAAATTAGTGGTAATTGAAATCCAAACTCTGTCTCACCAGCTTGGGGAGCTACTTAATTTATACATATCAGTTTTAGCCTTTAGTGTGTTGATTTTTGCAATATTCCTTAGAGTCTCGCTTTACAAATGCATGGTTTAAAATTAGCAAATTATTTAAATTGAATTTGACACATCTTTGGCTGTAAGTGGCTTCTTCCTTTTTCAAATCTCCCTTTTGAAACCCAGATGCTTTGCCAGCTCTGATTCCAACCTTTGAATCTTTCAGTCCAGTGAAACTTCATCTTTTCTCTCATACTCTGCATCCTGAGTTTCACGTGAATTGGGGAGTACCCTGAAGTAATATGCTAGTTAAATGTGGAGTGCACTTAGTTTTCTCTCAATTTTAAATGACATAACCTCTCCAGTTTCTACCTGACTGTGTTTGCTTTCTTATGCCTCAAACCATTTGTTTTATTTATAATTAGCACAGAATTTATAAGTGTTGTCAACAGGAGATATAGTTTGATGTAATCATTTTCCTCCCCTCTATTTCCAAAAGGAAAGATAATCTTCATATTTTAATAACACTGAAATATCACACTGATGATGTTTGTTAATGTTTTGGCTATTATATGTGTGTGTGTGTATATATATATAATATATAATATAATATAATATAATATAATATAATATAATGTTATATATGTTACATGAAAAAGATAAAGAAGATAGAATAAAGTGGATTTGGATAAAATATATGAAAGCACAGGGTATCCCAACAATAATTCTTCAGATTTCTGAATTCTACATATTAACATTGTTTTTCTTCTACCTTTAAGTTATGTTATACTCTGATTTGTACTAAAATAAATATTCATTTTCTCACCTGAAATGTCTCTTTATGCATGTGATTTTCATTTATAATGATAAGTGTTTTCTTTTCAAAAGGAAGCATTCATGTATGAGTAAAATTTTATCGTGCGAAATCTAACATGACAAAAGTAAATTTAATTTATTGGATGCAGCAGGACAAAGAGGTGACAGATAGGTAGTCACCTTTTTAGATGTTGAATCATTGTCTAATTATTATATCTCACTGTCTTTTGTTTTCTTCTTTTATAAAGTAGAAATTTCCTTAGGATTGTTTTGAGCTTGTACTAGGATATTAAGTGTCTTTTATGGTGTGTGACACAAAGTATGTCTTATAAATACATATTTTTAGACACAAAGTATATCTTTTATGTATTTATTAAATACATTTATATTTATATATAAATATTTTTTCAAGTTTATGATTTTTGTTTTATTTTATTGTATATTTTATAGATGGTGCTATTAGAGTTGTCTCACTTTTCTTCTCCCCTTTATCCCCTCCACCCTGTGCTTCACCCCATAATCCCCAAGTAATACATAATATTAAATATTATGTATATATATTTAAATGTATATATATTTAGCCCTTCCCCAATTAAGTTAGTATCATCTACAGGAACATACAAAATTATTATTCATGACTAAAAATACATACATTTATGTATGTTTAAAAATAATCACCTTATAATTCTTACTTGAGTTTTTAAAACTCTATGTTCCATTAACATGACACCGTTCCCCCTCAGTAACTGAGTCCTTATTTTGTTTTTAGAATGATTTTGTACTTGACTAATATAGTAAACAAACTGACAACAGTCAGATTTTGAAAAATTCATCATTTAAAAAAATATCTTTGTCATGGTAGCATTCCCTATAAAAATGTATTCATCATTAAAATAATTGACAGTTAAGATATGTGTCTTCCCAATTGTTTTAATTTTTCACAGTTAACTTTGTGCAGCATTGATTTAGTTTAGCTCATTGATTTTCTCTTATTTTATGTTCTGTGGTCACACAAGATGGCCTTTCCCCACTAGTTGTTCTCTGTAATATGTATTGGACTCTGATTTCCTACCCAAATCTAATATATGTACCACTCCCTCAAAATTCAAACCTGGATTCTCTTTTCACTTTTCATGTATAATGACGTGAGTTCCAGTGGTTCAATTGCACATGGTAAATTTCTGATATTCAGTCCATCCTTGTCCATTTGTGATTTTCATTAGACTCTCTAGCAAAAGCATTTGCTGACCTGCTGACAAGGGAGCCAAACTAAAGAGAATGCACCTCTCTGTCTCTGTCTCTCTCTTTCACTCTCTCTGCACACATATACCACCATCACCACATACACAGTCAGTAGTAAAGAAAGGAAGGAAGAATAAAAACATTTCTTTACATCGCTGATCTAGAGGTAAATGCTGACTTCTTACGGATGCTGTAAAGAGAATTAGGATGTGCTGCTGCCAATATTGGAGAGAGAGGCTGTGTCAGATTTCCGGGGAACATAACTAGCAGAAGTGAAAAGATACTTCTTTCCCCTTTTTAAAGCTTTCCTTTTTGAGTGCATGATTTTAATGATTCTTGAATAATAAAGTGTTGTTTTCCATTAGTGCCAATCATCAACATTCTTGCTTCTTTATGTGTTCTACACCTTGGTTCCAGAGTCGCTGAATTAGCATAACATTTACAACCATTGAACATGATGGATAAGAAAGAGCTTGAAATAACAAGTAATTAATATTGGCATTGCTAGCTAAATAGAAAGTATAGCATATGTGAAAATAAATTTAATTTATTTGTGATACTATTTTTCACAAAAGTATCACAATACTTTTCACAAAAAATACTCTTTCACAAAAGAGTACAATAATTATAATTAATTTTACATTCAAAACTATGTAATACAATGCATTCACATCTTTCAAATAAATTACTAAAATTTTAGCGTTTTTTAACTCACAGTAAAAAGATTGTCTTTGGCATTATATTAATGGCTCTAAGAGAGATATTAATGAAAAATTACTTTTTCTGAAGCAGACACATTTTGGCTAAGGGTTAAAAATCATTTCCATTAATTGACAGCACATAATTTATATTTTTCACATGATGACACAGGATCAACAAATAGACATTATAGTTTTTGCACCAATTCAAAGATTATATGGGATATCTTCTGGACTTGTCCACATTTAGAATATCTTTATGGCCACATTATATCTTAACCTATAGTGATATTCAGCCTGTCACTAAAATTGTTGATGAAAGCTAGATAAATTAAAGAATTAGCAAAGATAAGAATGCACTTCATATGAACAAGTAACCATAAGAATTTTAAATATACTTGCCTTGGATTTTCAACAGCCACAGTTAAGTTACTGTGATATAGATTAAAATACACATATATACATACACATATATTTGCTGATAATGTTGCGATAGCTTAAGATAACTAATTTAATTTGACTACTTTAATTTTACACCTTAAAAATATTTATAAAACTTTAGAAATTATATTTTCCAGAGTCCAAAATGTTTGTGCTACTTAACGACATGCACAAACACTTTATTTTAATAAAATAAAAAGTAATAGAATAAGAAAACAAAAGCGACTGTGAGGAAAAAATTATGTAAAAATAACCCACAGTCTATGTTCTTATCATTATAAATCAAGGTAATATTTCAAATGGCAAAATATTTAAGTAAGTTGAGGAGTGTTTATATAAACTGAGCAATACTGTCACTGAACTGCAAGTTGGGTCCTATTGCCCACGGCCACCCTCTAGGCAAAATGTCCGAGCAAAGGTTTGGTGATAAAGGAAAAGAGTCTTTATTCAAAATCTACACAAATTTAGAATAACAACTTTCCACATGTGTTAGTCACTTAAGCAGCAGCACAACACAATCATCCAGATTTCTCAGTCATCTCATCCTGAGAGCCGCATCTGCCCTCCTTTCATTTAGATCTTTCATTTGGTCAGTAGCCAGTCCTGTCCTTGACTGTTACCACTGCCTCAGGCAACTTCCTCCTATGGCCACTCTGCACTCCTCCCCAGTGATCTGATCTGATCTCTCTGTATCACTAATACTAAGCTTGCTTTTTCCTGCTAGAATGATTAACACTGATAAAAGGTAAATGTATGACAACATATTTATAGATGTAAATATTGCTTTAAGAGATTTTAAAATCACAATTCATGCGCTAGAAATTTATAAGATGAAATTGAAACAAAATTTTGTAATATGACTATTTCACATGCGTTCCCATCTTAATGCTCGTATTTGACATATCAAATGAATGGCCCATTCTGAATCTAAAATTTAATTGTAGCCACTCACCAGGCACTTTCACACCTAAGAAAGAATATGCATCAGATTATAATACAAATTATAATAATCAAAACATTATGGTACTGGCAAGCTGACATAAACATATGGAGCAATGGAATGGAATAGAGATCCCAGAAAAAAAATTATGCATATACAGGAAATTTATATTTTAAGGAAACCAAGAATATTCAATGGGAAAAAATAGAGTCTTCAGTAAATGGGTTTGGGAAAACTGGATATTCATATGCAAAAGAATGAAATTGGACCACTACTTTATACCACTCAAAAAAGTTAACTAGAAATGGATAAAAAACTTAAAGACCAGAAACTGTAAAACCCCTACAAGAAAACATAAATGAAAAGCTCCTTAACATTGGAATTGGCAACATTTTGTTTTGGATATGACAGCAAGCAAAAATTAAATCATGGACTCACATCAAACTAAAAGCTTCTGTACGGCAAAAGAAACCATTAACAAAATGAAAATCAAGGAACAAAATGGAAGAAAATAATTGCAAACCATCTCTCTGGTAAGGGGTTAATATCCAATATATATAAGAAACTAATAGAACTGAACAGCCAAACACAAACACACACACACACACACACACACACACACACATACACACACACACACACACACAACCTGATTAAAACATAGGCAAAGGACCTGAATGGAAATTTATGCAAAGAAGATAACAAGTTCATGAACAGGTACATGAAAAAATTCTTAACATCAATAATCATCAGTACGAATCATCAGTAATCATGTAAATCAAATTACAATATACACATATATACAGTGGATATTACTCAGCCATAAGAAGGAAGGAAACTGCCATTTTTAACAACATGAACGTCACTTGAGGGCATTGTTCTAAATAAAATAAGTCAGACAGAAAAGTACAAATACTGTATGAACTCATATATGGAATCTAAATAGCTGAGCTCAGATTGGTGGTTGCTAGGGCTCCGGGGATGAGGGATATGGGTAAAGGTGGTCAGAAAGCACAAACTTCCACTTACGAGATGACTGTGTTCTGAGGATCTAACGTACAGCACAGGGACTATGGTTAGCAACGCTGTTTTGAAAGCCACTAAGATAGTACACCTTACCTGTTCTTACCTCACACAAATGTGGTGAATCCGTGACAAAAGTGGATGGGTTAACTAACCTTATTGTGGTCATCATTTCATAATATGAATATATATCGAATAATCACCCTGTCCACCTTAAACTTACATAATTTTATATATCATTTATTCATTAATAAAGTTTGAATAAATATTTTTGGTTTCATAATTTTATCAGCTGTGGATAATGTTGCCAAAATTTAGAACATAGTCTTTCTTTTTTTCTGTCGTGAAGACATGGTTCTCAGGGTAGAAGGATAGAATATAGAACATTTGTCTATAGTTTAATTAGTACATTTTAAGTATAGTTAACATGTTATATTTGGGCCTCTATTTGTGTTCTTGCCTGAGATAAAAATACAGAGAGACATACTGATTTCGTAAATACCGTCTCTCTTATAATACCTATAAAAGTGAGTTTATGTTCTTTCTTTCCAATCCTCCTTTCCCTCCTATGTATCCTAGTTCAGCAAATGGGACCATGATTCACGTAGTTGATTGAGTCTGAAACACTGGATTTATTTGAGTGATGCACTATATGTATCTGGCCCTTTCACTGGTTCAAAGACATTGATCCAACAGTTTTCCCTCCTCACTCTCCTATATATTAATTTTTTTTATTACCTACTTTGTCACTCCCATTGTTACAAAAGCACGGTATTTTATTCCCTCAATCTTTTACTGAAAAAGAAGTCTTTCTCTGGCTGAACTTCCTTTTGTTAGGCATCACTCCATTACTTTGCTTCCCATTGTAATAAAGAAAATCTTTCATCTTTCTTAACACAAATTTTTCCCCTATCGGCACCTTTTAACCTTATCACCGTTTATTTGTTCTTGGTTTTTGTTTCTGTACTGCTTACTGTTCTAAAATATACTACTGTTTATATCTATTATGTTGATGGTGTTTATGTGTATTTCTCTGATAAAATATAATTCATATGATGTCAGAGATATTTTCTCTGTTGTTAACTAAGCTGATGAGCTTAGGCTACTCAATACATATTTGGTGAAAGAATTGATGGAGGAAATGTTGACTATTTCCTTTCCCTCAGCAACCTCATGTACTTTTCGATTTATGTTTCATATCTCTTGGTTCAGTCACTTTTCTCTATTTTCAATGAAAATACTTCCACACCAGGGGTGTCCAACCCACGGCCCACAGGCTGCACGTGGCCCAGGATGGCTACGCATGTGGCCAAACACAAAATTGTAAAATTACTTAAAACCTGTCTTTTGCTCATCAGTTTTCCTTAGTGTTTGTGAATTGAATGTGTGGCCCAAGACAACTCTCCTTCTTCCACTGTGGCCCAGAGATGCCAAAAGCTTGCAAAAAGACACCCCAAAACCATAATCCTATTTTGCCTAGTTTATTTTAATAGCCTCTTAATTGCCTTTGATTGCTATCCTGCTCTTACATTTCTTCCACTCTATCTTCACACTGAAATGTAAACAATCTTTCTAAAACACATTTTATCACATAATCTTCATTTATAAATATAAAACAGAATGCTTATTGCAATGGAAACTACTATTCTCCACACAGGTCTTTTCCGGAGAAACAAGCTTTGTTACAAAGAAGCCCCCAAAGAGCAGTCAAAGGGGCAGACAAAGCAATACAGTGAAGCACACAGTTACATGCCCATCTGGGAATGTCTCGGTCATGAGTTCCACCAGTTCCTGCTCATTACCCAGCACTTATTCAGTTTCCTTTACAGATTAAGAACAACATTTTCTTATGAAAAGATAAATACTTATGAAAAAGAACATCCTGTTTGAGGAATTCTGTCCAATGCCTTGGAATATGTAAAGCAGACAGATTTCCCATGAGTTACAAGTTTTCTGAAGGACATATTTCCCTTCCACTCCATGTTAAACATTGTTTTCTAAGTAATGAAAGAAACTATGTTCTTAGAAAAAGTTAAACTCGACTTCCTAAGCTAATTATCATTTTTCATATAAACATTTTTCCCTAACCCAGCATCTCAATGACTTAGGTTAACAATAACTTCTAAATTATGCAAAAACAGAAAAGAAGAAAAATATCATCTCACAGCATTCAAGGTCATAGTGTGGTACACAATATCCAGTGTTAGAAAGTCCAGACTCTGAGTTTTTGCACTGGCAAGGTGTTATGCTTCCAAAATAAGTGGTGCTCCCTCTGCCCCACTTAGGCACAAAATTCACATCAGTGAGTCCGTAAACTGTAATTTTGTTAAATAGCTTTGTCCCCTTCTTTATTTAGGGCACAGGTAAAAGGGTAAAATTGTTGCCTCTTAATGTAATTAATAATGAAAATTTTGGTGCATTTTTTTATACCTTCACTAATTTTAAAAAGGTTTTTTCAAAGTCATTGAAACTCAAAGTAAATTTGGCTGTTTAATTGCACCATAAATAAAATAATAGTAAGAGTAACCAATGCCACAAATAATTATTATTTGACATTTTAAGGCAGATATTTTAAGTGTTAATTATTTTTATCTGTATGCTGAATTTTATTTCTATTATTATTGAGTATAACTTAATTTGAAAACAAACAGTAAATTTTCAAATATCCTCATTACTATGCACATTAATATAGTCCTCACTGTATTTCAGCTGCTGTGGCACTGTTTGTGAGGAAGATATTTATGCATATATTAAAATACAGACTTTCTTTTATTCTTTCAATTTTTGCAAAAAGTAAATGTTGCAATTCAACATAAAGTCAACATAAAGTCAAATGCTGACAGTGGAACACAGTTCAGTATTAGATGAGATTCATTCTTAATTATTCATTTTTTTAAGTATGATCATGTTACATTTAGTACATAAAGGAAAAAAGACTTTGTTCATTAGTAATAAATGCTAGCATAAACCTGCCACGACAAACCAATATTGAATTTCATTTAAGAAAAACTACTTTTAGTCTTATTAAATTAATAAATAAAGATTAGAACATTTATTTCACACCTGTTTTTGTAAAGTAAGATTAATACCAGTGCACTGGGAAAACAGAGTCACTGCTTTAAAATCGCCCCTTTCCTCAGTACCTCGGGCTGTTAGATTCATCTGACCAGCAATACATGGAGGTGTTTCTTTTCATAACCATGTTAATTTAAAATTTGAGGTAAATAAGATAACATTCAAATTATTTTAAAAATATTTTTAAAAAGTAAGCACAATTTATATAAATGTATCAATATGTTAATAGCCTTTTTTGACAACCATAACAATTTTTTGTCTTTTTTCAAAGTTTGACTTCTGGCCTTTTTTCCATTATTTATTCCACTAACACATCTTGACAAGTAACAACTTCTATGTATTCTCCATGCTCATGTAGTTATTTATAAACATATACATGCACATAAGTATATGCATACTTAGATTTTTTATAGCAAAATGTAATTATTATATATGCATATTTTTCATTTGCTCATTCAAAAATAACTGCTACATATATTTTAGATTCATTTCAAATTTGACTGAATAATGCCTATTAATTAGTCAATAATTATATTTTTTTTCTATCGATACACATCCACTTTGCTTGGAAATTTTTGCAACTGTAAATAGTGTGGCAAAAAGCATTCTTATGTAGATACCTTTAGATTCTTGTAATTCTATTTATAAGACTTAAATTTCCAGAAATGGGTTGCCAGACTACAACGGTATTGTTAAATTTACTACAGAAACTCTGTTGGTTTATTTTTATAATTTATATGTATATATACTTAGTTGTATATGAGATGAATTCTTATTATATTTATTATTATTATTATTTTCATAGCTTTCAGTTTAGAGCTGTTTTTGAAATGCACTAGTTAATTCTATAACTTTACTATTAAATTATATTTTCACAATCACTTTCTAAACTGCCCATCTTTAATTTTCTTTAACATTCCATATTATTTCTAAAAGTAGACTTGCATATCACCGATCCCAAATCAGTATTATACCAAACCTTCAAAAAGGAAAAAGGACATTCAGGGACTCATTTTTTAATAGTAATTATTCCGAATGCTAAAATGGTTTCATTCAGTGAAGCCCACATCTATCTTGCCATAATTAAATTCAGCTGCTTTGAGTCTTCAATAAGGATTAATTTTTAAAATTATAATGACCCTTCTTTTACAGAATTAAAGTTATTAGGTCACCTGCCAGCAGTCTTCTCTCAAGCTCCTTAATTATCATTTCTTTAAGCTTTATTCATATCTTATATTTTCAATATTTGACTCATTAATTTTTCTCCCTTATGCACACATTGCATTTTTTTCTACATCATTTTTGGCCTTCAGACTTTCTGAAAAACTTAGAATCTAGCCAAGTATTGCATAAGGTATTTTGATGTTTCCAAATTTTCTAGCTCCAGTAACTCAAAATAAAACTTTCGCTATTAACTTGGAGAATATGACTCATTTTTAGTAAGTACGTGCCTTATTTCCACGAATTATTACTTAGTGAAATACGTAGAAAGATTTCTCCTGGCAAATCAATACCATTCTGTCTAGAAATGTCTGTGCCGATCGTTGAAGGAGGACGCCTTACAACGAGGATCACAGCGCTCTTCTGCCTCTCTCAGCCTTGCAGCGGTTCGGCCCGAGCTCGTGACTGCCCTCCCTCAGGACGCTCTTCTTGGCTGTGCGTATTTCCGTTGCTGCGATTACCATGGTTATGCTCGTGACTTCTTCATAGTTACCACTGGCTGCTTTACAAATATGACTTCACCTTAATTCATCTGACCCCACAAAAGCACCTGAATGAAAGCAATGACCCACTTTTGTAGAGTCCTTGAAGATACAAATGATCGTTAAAGCTTCTATCATCTATCCAGACACCCAGGTCTCTACCTTTGAAATTAACAAAACTGATCATATTTCCTCTTGGACTCTACCATGATAACTTCTCCCGGCCTTTGAAATAAGTTATTGTTTTATCCATTTTATGACAAAAGTATCACATGACTCTTTTTTTGTCAGCCTTTGCCTTTCAACTTCTAATATACCTTCTCTGCTAATCTGACCTTGCATTATTTATTACTTTGAATATTGAAATAGTCTATTAGCCTATTTTTTGCTGAGATGAGTTTTACCCCTTTAAAATTCTGCTTTTTTCCCCCTGAGATGAGTTTTATCCCTTTAAATTCTGTTTTTCACATTTTAGATAGCATGAGAAAGTCACAGTACAAAGACAATGATAATGCCAGTCAGTTAATTCCCTTATATGTCTTTCCATGTTCCATTAAAGAAGTAAATCCTACTTACATGGCACACGAGAACTTCAAAGACAGCCTTCATCTTCAAACATTAATTTCTGCATAATTTTCAACCCAGTAATGCCAAACTGCTTATGG
>PVJD01007449.1:0-82355 GCA_004026545.1 Mormoops blainvillei
TCGGCGATCTTTCCTGCATGCGGAGCCCCAGTCAGGCTCCCAGTAAGAAGTAATCAAGGGCAGGAAGGCAATTAACTTTTTAAGGTGTCACATTTAAGTCCAACCTACTTTTGCTTCCAAACATAGATGTGCCTTTTAAGCAATTGTAATTAATTCTTGTCAGAATTACATTGTTAGTGTCAAATGTTGCAAAATTTAAAGGTATTAAAGGATTTCGAATGACTAAGAGGAATAGTGACAGGTTCAAGAGAAGAGTCCACAGATTACATCATACGTACCATTACAATATGTCAACCAAAAAAAGCAATATTCAAATAATATTTTTGATGTCTACCCACATTTAAACAAGAAGTTTTAAAAATTAGTACTTAATTATTTAAATTACCTCTTTATGAATTACAGCTCAAAATAATATTTAAAAAGAGATAGTACACAGTTTTATGTGTCAAGCACTATTCTAAGGGTTTAAATAAATTACTTAGTTTATAGTTGGCATAAATCTTTACATAATTATTATCAATAACAACAGATTACATTTCTTGCATGCCAGTGAAAAAAACATAATCCCTATTGTCAAATTGAGCCATAGTCGCTGTTCATATTTTCTGAGAGAACATATGCACAAAATGAGATAAGAAATGAATGAAGTATGAAGCTAGGAATTTACTTGATGAAACATCATTATTTTTATTACTAAATGGTTAGTATTACAAATGACTTGAGGGAATAATTTCCATTTTTGTATTTGTCATATATAATAAAACTGAAAAAGATATGTGTGCATAAATGTACTAATTTGATTACAAGTTCTCTTTTTTTGTGTTTAAACCTGCAAAGATATTGATGTATTGTCATAAGAAAAATATTATGAAATTTCTTATATTTTAAATGTTATCATAAAAAAGTCACCCTACTCTCTTACCTTATCTAATGTTGTTTTTATAATTTTTTATCTGAAAGGAAAATATAAGAGAACCCTAGAAGCGAAATGTAATAGTGTATAGGTAGAAAAACAATTTTTATTAGTTGGAAAGTTCCCAGGGGCTTCCTGGGTGCAATCTGAAACCTGCCCTCAACCACGCCCCCGCCCCAGGGCAAGAAGTGACTGAAGAGAAAGGCAGACAGCTCCAGGTCAGGACGTGCCGGTTTAATAAGCAAAGGAACTTAGGAGGCTTGTCTTGTGTTCCGCAAGATGAGGAGATCTCTGCACCCACCTACCACATCTTAAAAGTTTATGCAGGGATCTTCGCTTGGTTCATTTAGACACTTAAGGTCTTACCGGGGGTTTATTCGTGCACTTAGTTCAGACACTCTTATCGCGACATTCCTATCTCAAGGTTGTATCCTTGGGGCGCTTCTAGAAGTGGAAACACGGGAGAGAGCGAGGAGCCTCAATTTTAGGATCCAGCTTCACACCGTCTTGATGACTTCCTCCAACTTTTTTTTTTTAAATCCGACACATTATGCCTGGAAAGTAGTTGGGGTTGCTTCTGAATCGAATTAAATTCATGGAGTTGTATTATTAGCGAAGGGAGACAATACCCAACCTGTTGGCAAAGCAGACAAGTACAACCTGACGAATCTGAGTAGACAATATGCGTAAAATGAAGCCTGTTCTGTTACGGAACAAAAGCTCCCCTGGTATTCCAGGACATTAAATGTCTAATGAATAAAATAATTTTCCTATACATGAATATAAATGCAAAGTGAACGTTGTTATGGCTAAAGGTCTCGATAGCTATAGTTTAAATCACCTATAGGGATAAAATGATCTCTTTTATTTACATTTGATAATTTTAAAGGATTATAGTCATAACTATTCTTGGTAAAAATGCATTCTTTGTAAGACTTTGCAGTTTTAGACTAAATCCAAAGATTTTTGTAATAAGATGAATGCAAGCAGCCCAAGAATAGTAGGATTACAGGGACTTGAAGGCAGTCATCTTCTGAATTTCAGTACAATGCAACAGCAAGTTATAAAATTAATTTATCAAGCACTTAAATTAAAAAATGCCATATTTGCATTTTTCCTGTAAGCTAAACAACTTGAACCCCTTTCCTCGATTTTTATTCAGTCATTTAACAGGTAAAGTTAGATCGAATTTTTAAAAAACGGTGCAAATTAACTACTTGTCTTTCTCAAGGTTCCTTATACATAAGCAAATATACATTTCTTTAATAAAATGTTAGAGTTCCCTAGCCTGATTGATATATATTATATATATATATATAAAATAAAATATTTTCTGATCTCTATACTTCTACGTTTTCTTTCATATTGGTAAGTATTGCCAGAGGAGGTTGCAGATGGTCATAGTACCCTATACCTTGACATACAACCCATTTTGCAGCACTCCATAATGTTCCGAGTTTGTCATCATTATGATAAAAGGAAGACAAACTACAGTAAGATTATGTGGATCTATATTAACTAAAACTCTTTTATTTAAAACCCTGTTAATAATAGAGCAGTCGGTGAGTTTATGCTATATTTGCTTTCATTTTTTCTGCTGTTGCTTGAAAAAGAAAAAAATATGATGTACACTGAATATTAGAAAAAACATTTTAAAAATGAAAATTGACCATAATGAATTTCACTGGGATCCTATTCACTTATTGTCAAAATAATAGGGCACTTTTCATAAAAAACATTTCACATATATCTCATAAGAGTTGTTTTATAAGAAAGTTCAAGACTTCATAAGGTTAGTCTTTTTATTTATTTTCTTACAGACAATCTATTTTGAGGATCAAACATTTGAAAACATTCAGCTTGCTCTAGAAATCATAATACAATGTTTTTAATATTATGTAATGATATCCCATAGAGAAGAGATCCCTCCTTCAAGTACAATTTATTAGATGTCTTCTAAGTGCTCACTGTGTGTCACACATTATACAAAGAGGGAGATTAACTCCTCAACCTTGTGATCATCAGGGGTAAAACAAGGAAGCTGCTCATTTGTTTTCTTGTCTTACTGAAGCATGACTTGCTTACAACAAATTAAGGTCAACAGTTCACTGAGTAACCTCCCACCACAAAACAAGTTACAGAACATTCTGACTACTCTGTAAATTTCCTCCTATTGTTTTCCAGTGAATCCATTTCTCTGACCCCACAGGAATCAACTGTGTGATTTCTACCACCATAGCTTGGTGTGGCCTGGATTAGTACGTTGCATAAATGAAAGGTGAGAGTATGTATTCTTTTTTGTGTGTCTTTCACTCTTTACTGCAATGTGGCATTCAAAGCTATGGGTATACCACAATGTGCTTCTCTAAGATGCCACTTTTCAAATTGCTAGGGTCAATGTTGACAGCGGGGACCCAGCAGAGCATTTATAACTTGGGGAGGAGACTAGGCTAATGGTAGGGGTTATGTTGTAGTTGCTGTCTTGTTTCTGAGGGACTAAGGGGGATATACTTTCGATTTTAGAAGATGCACATACAAACACACAGAGGGAAGTTTGGCTGCATGAGCGTAAGTTAACTTCATATCTAACACATCATTCTTTGGCTTAAAACATATTAATAGTTTTTTGTAATAGGGTTATACACTTTTATTATGTTAATGCTACTTTTTATGTATTTGATAAAAGAAACTGAATTTTTGGCTATTCTGTTCTGATAAAAAATATATATACCATAACTTTCTACTTTTGTCTCTTTTAGTTCATGTATGGAGATAAATTTAAAATATCTCCATATACGAAATTGTGAACAAGTGGCTACTGTAACTTACGTTACAGTACTTAAAAAAAATTGAATAAAAGTATTTCTGATTCTTTTTGTGTGATTCATTCTGTATAGAAAGTTAAAACCATAATTTTGGTATGTAAATTAATGGAGTTAACAACATACTAATGATTGTTCCCAGGAATATTGCCTAATAATTTATTATTACTGTAACATGTCCAACTATTGTCTTTTAAATCATAATATGTTTTTAGAAGTATAGTAATTATGATAGGCACTTCTCACATGTATATTTGTTGACATGAAAATAGCATTGTGATCCTAACATATGCCTGTATATTTAAAAATATCTATCAGCTATATTATATTAGTATAAATTAAACAAATGTGAACTAAAATGGTGGTGCAAAAATTTAAGAAAAACCTAGAACTGCATTGGACTCTGATACACACATCTTTTTAATCATTTTAGCCATTCACATTGTTTTTAGTCTCCAATTTAAAAAGCATGTTTATTCAATTATATAGTAAGACATGAAAAATTTACCATGAAGAAGAAGTAATTTCTACTTCATGTAAAGTATAGGATTGCTAGAACACCAAGTTGCTTGTATTTGTTAGATAACATTCCTCAACACTCAACATCACAAGCCTGGATGATTCCTAAAAAGTTAAAAATGCACCATTTACACGTTAGTCACTATGTCTTGTGATATTATTAAAAAGGGAACATTAATATGCCTTTTATAATTATATCTGCAGTATCAATATGCATATGACCACACTGCTACTCATTACTCCTCCACCCATTCGGCAAGTATTGTTGAGCACATATTATATGCTAGACACTATTCTAGGCACTGGGAATGCAATGATTTAAATATAATAACAAAACACAAATAAAACATATATGTTTAGTAGTGATATTTCCGGTAAAAAGAGACATGCGGGGGGCTTGAGGTTAGGGTGATTTTTGCTTTATGCAGGGTGGCATAAGCAGGCCTGTCTGAATAAGTGGCATTTAAGCAAAAAACTTGAAGAAAGGGATTGAGTCAATACCTCTCAAAGAAGTAGTTATTCAAGTAGGTGGTGCAAAAAGTTCAAAGTCTCTTCAGGGAAGCACGTTTGACAAACTTCAGGAGTGCGAGAAGTTGAACGAGCAAGAGGAGGCCTGAACAAGGGGACCGTCTATCATTCATTGGTATAAATGGCGTGGAAAACGTGGGAAGGCTCACCACTGCCATTTGAGAAACGTGGAGGAAAATAGTTTCCTTAGTGGACAGGGATATCAGTTAGTATAACAGGATGATACGAACATGTTAGAAAAAATAAAGCCTAGAGACCGTGCTGTGGCAATAGCGTGAATTCCAGAGACCACATTTGAAAGGTTTTATAGACTTGATGAGGAGTGGAATATGAGGTGAAATATGGGGTGTAGAGACAAATACAATTTCATACTGTCGGGCTTCTGATGTGTTGTAATGAATGACACAAAACAGAGATATAGATCAGGAGAGGTTTAATGCAAATGCTGTTTGAACCATGTGGTTAAAGTGAGACTATGAGTGGGAAGGGGAATCATGTTAACACGAAATGATCATGATTCTCCCTCATTTTGGAGTGGAGGCCCAGAGTGGTGGGGTCTGGTTAAGGAGGTAATTATGGGAACCTCTTTATTTATGCACTGTGTGTGTGTGTGTGTTCCTCTATTTTCCAATAATTATCTCATATTACAAAAAATATATAGTGTCAAACTGTTTAGGGACATTTTCCAGGGTGTATTAGTATTACTTGGGATCGTATTTTGAGGGTTTTGCTTTGGAATATTTGCTAAACATTTTTCACCACTTTGTCAGTATTTTATCCGTGGTGTTTTTTTGAGTAATCAGTAGACATCGCAACTTACTGATTGTATCTTTTTAGGAAATAATCTAGCACCTACCTCTGATGTCCTTGTTTTCGAAATGAGGGGAGAGACAGGAACAGATGGAATTCTCATGGCCAAAAGATAATAGAGAAAAATCAGTATAAATGTGGGAGCCCTGGGCATCCAGGGCCAGCTATCTGTCTTACTGATGCTCTGAGTCCTGAAAAGACACTTTTAATTTTCTCAGAATAAGCCTAGGGAAAGCCTAGGGGCAGTGAAGTCATGTTATAGACCAGGATAAGGATAGTTCACCAAGATCGTATCCGTCACCAGCCATATCCATCCTCAAAAATGAACGCCCAAACACTGAATGCATTCCCTGGGAACATGATAGGAATATGGGGAAGCAGAGCACACAAACTTGTGTGGAGGAAACGGAAGATAACGTTGGGATGGGATGCGTAACTGCTGCCATATTCATGTTCACATATACAATACACATTTTTATAATTTTGGTGCATTATGTTTGAACTGTGTAGGTGTATTAAAAAATGGATAAATTGGCCTGGAAGCCCTTTTGCCAATTCTCTGTTCCTGTTAGATATTTTTGGAGGGGGGAGTATGGAGAACTGAGGAAGGGGAGTGTTCAAAGGACTACTAACTGGACTTTGATCTATCTGTAGGTATATTATCAGAGCGGTGACTGTTGCATTTATATATTTACTCTGTGGTTCTTTTTCTTTCCCTTTAATCTAAAGCTAATATGTGTTAAGCTCTATCGGCTAGGAAAATAAGTTTGGTAGCCTCAGAACAGTGTCTATTCTACCCTTGCTGAAACATTTTGGGGTACTAAACACATTGATAAAAGAAAAAACATGATTAGATTTGACTGAATGTCTTTAATATAAAACTAATATCTTCTTTCATATATTCCAATTATATTTTTATCACACTACTTATTACTTTTTGAGTTTATATTATTCAGTTATAATTTACTTGCTTCTAGCCTGTATCATCCCAAATAAAAATGATTGAAAGGAACTTGTTTGCTTTGTTTAGCTCTGTATGCTTAGATCTTAGAATGAAACTAGACAGAGAATGTATGAATAAATGAATGATGAATGAGTGCTACATTTTAAAAATTTTGATCCAGAAATGCCCCCAGGTAGCACATTCAACAGCCAAGACTTCTTTCCAGGAACAATGCCCACAAAGGCTCAGCTCTTTCATGTTCCATGTTTTGAGGAAATAATTCTACTACAAACTCAATTTGACTAAACTTAAGCCTTTGAAGTATTTCTACAGGAAACCTAGTCCACACATACATATAAAATGTAAAGGTGGAAACCATAGAGTTAAAAATGCTGCTACATCAAAAAAGAAATTAAATTAAAGCAAATTATATAAGTATACATATTCTATGTACAGTTTAGATATCTTTTCCAAAATTATTGAAGACTCTTTTGATTACTCCATCAATAATTCTGAAGAAAAAATTATTATTAATACTGAATACTCCAAATATTCTTTTCTGTTGTTACCAGAAATAAAAGGGCAAGATCTATTTCAATAGGCAGTTCACATTCTACATGTTTTATTAGGCAAATGCCTGTGATAGTTATTAACTTCAGTTTCTCCTCCAAAATGTGCATATGTATAACTTTGGATCATATCTAAGGATTACTCAAGATCACCTTGCTTTGTATCAAGACGAATATTTTGATTCTAAATATAATCCAGTGTTTTTATTTCAAGCACAAAACCAGAATAAAGTCCTATATACTTACTAATCTGTGTAATTTGTGACATAGATTGTCACCAAAAATTATCAAAAAGATATAGGCATAAATTATATAACAGTGGCTTGAAACAATGTTGTAATAGTTGAACAGTTTCAGTAATGATGATACCAGCAGTTCCTTACCTTTTTAACAGAAGGTAGATAGATCCATTTTATTCCAAAATAATTGTTTTCTTTAATTATTAAATGAAATATGGGTTGAGTTTTATTTTTAAGAAGTTATATTATGAAAAATTTAATATAAAAAATTCCTCTGAGAAAAATGCCTATTATATAGAACATTAAAGATAAAATTTGATTTGATATATGTTCCCTGATTTTGAAAACTCTATTGTCAAGTGCTATCATATCTCTTCATTTAATATTAACTTTGAACTTCAAAAAATTACAAATGTTAGAGACATTTTTGATATCATTGGAAAAAGTCATTGCTTAGTCACTAAACTTAGAAAGTTCAGGGAAAATAAATAAATTTAACATAGCTATCTGTATTTGCTAACATAAACTAAGGTATGTTCTAATTATATAAAGTTTTCAATCAAATCTTATTTAATATTGAAAAATTATTGAAATAAATATATTTCTATGGGATCCATAAGAAATGATTCATGTTTATTACAATCATAAATTGCTTTACCCAGCCAAACTGGATTTCTGTGCAAATATTTCCTCTACTTTAACCCTCACGAAAATCTGCCCCAAATTTCAATGTATACTCAAATATGTACGTACACAGCCATATAAATGTTTCTATGTATGCCCCGTCACTGACACTATATTTACGCTGGTCCAAATTTGTTCTTGACTGGATTACTTTAACCACCTTCTTTGTGTCTTCCCAGTTTCATTTCCTGCCCTGGTTTTGATTTATCTTACACAGAACAGAGTGCGTGCCACCCCAAGTAACATGACTAAACCGAACTAAATCTTATTATGGCTTTCAAATACTATTTTGAAACTTAAGCTCATTCTCCTGGTTCTTATGGTCCCATTATATAGCCTTCCCTTTCCTTCTATTTGATTCCTGTGGAATCGCAATCAAAATTGTTTCTAGCTAAAGAGTTGATGAATTTCAAGAGAAGCAGGGCATTGGTCTTATCATGGGCCTCTTCCCTCAGGGCTCTTCTCCTAGAATGACTAACCTGCTCATTAAAGCTTGGGCGTGGCAGTAGCTGGAAGCAAAGCCCTTGTGAGTGAGTTTGGTATGCTGACCTACAGTGCTATGTTTTTAATCAGTGATATAATATGACGTTCTTTCCCTATTACCTGAACACATTGATGTAATAACCAAAACATGGAGGAGGGGGGTAGTACTCTCACTACTGAGTGATACTTTCCTAATTTCTCTACCTGCCCCAAATGGGATTAGGCTCTCCTGGATTAAAAGTCCTTGCATGCAGGGGAAATAGCAGTCTCCCCCAAGAACCACAATGATGTTTTTATCAACTATGAAACAGGTACTTTCAATGAACTTATCTTTATTTACCATTTTTTAAATCATATTTTGTATTAGTACTCTGTCTTCTCACTCTACAAATGAGTGATGGATGGTGTGGTTCTTGTGGCTGGGATGATTGACTCTATTTAGGAAAGTGTGATGTCTGTATGAAGGAACATATCTAGTACCCAAGGTATCTGATGAGACATCCTGGTATTTTAAAGTTAGTTAATATTAGTTCACGGGATGGTTCTGAGGGGGTCATCAAAGACAGATTATTCAATCATAAAGCTCTGAATTTCTGAACCAGGTTATCAAATTCTGCTAAATTGCATTGCTGGCTGAGGGTAGAAAGAGGAAGGATCTCTCCATTGAAATCATGAATCATAACGTATCCTTTCCCTGAAAAACCTGTTTTTACTTTTAAGAGCTTCAACTGAGTGAATGAGGCCCACACACATTATCCAGGGTAATGTACTTTACATAGAGTGAACTGATTTTGGATGTTGATCACCTATGTGAAATACCTTCTAGCAAAATCTAGACTAGTGTTTGACCAGACAACTGGACATCATAGGTTAGCCAAATTGACACATAAAACCATTTTGCTATCTCCAAATTATTCTTTTAATAAATAACTTTCCTTCACAATTCTTAGGTTTCCTATTTAGTTTATGTACTGCATTTTTCAGTTAGTAAAAATATTTTAAAGATCAAGTGGTAAAAACAGGCATACTTGTTCTTTTAATTTTTAATACAGTGGTTAAAATTTTTCATTGATTATTATGGTAATCTTCTCCTTATTCATTATTACATCTTTCTTATTCATTTTCTTAAAGTGTGTTTATATGCAATATCAAGTCAAAAAAGCTCTTATTTGCTTCTCATTTTCTAGGAGTTCATTTATATCTCTTATTTTTGAGCTTTTCACTCTTGACATTTTCTCAAGGAGCTCTTTTTGGGATGTTCATGTTAATTTCCTTCATTAATTGTTTATTGAAATTTTCCAATGCCAAATAACTTACTTTCATGGAATAAAACCTACTTAAAGACAATGAATAATGTTTAATATACTTTAAAATAAAGTTGGCTAATTTTAACTGGATTACCAAACTTTATTCATAAGAATATTTTGCATATAATTTTTTTTATTTTAATGCTCTGTAGAGTTTTGTTATGAAAATGTATTCGATTTATAAATTGAGTTGAATAAAATTTCCCACATATTCTACTTTCTAGATAAATTTGTAATAAGTGGAGATTATCCACTTCTTAAAAAATCGGATAGATTTTTGTCAGTGGGTATAAGGTGGCAGAAGGGTGATTGATTCTCCTTGCAAGTTCTCAGGTGCTTACGGCAAATGTATTCAAATTTTATTACAACTTTAACTAATTATAAGCTTTATGAACTTTATCTATTTCAGTAAATATTTTATATTTTGCCATTTAATGTTTATGGGATTGACCAATACATTTAAAATTTCTGAAGCAAGTTTAATTATTTCATGCTTTCTGTTTATCCTCTTTTTAAATTCCCCCCTTTTCTCTTAATTTGCTTTGCTGTCTTTTTATTATAACAATTTTCTCAGATAATACTTATTTTGTTTTATTTATTTTATCCATTTTAATCTAGTTTTATTTGTCCTTTTGTTTTAACATCTTACCCTTCTTGTATCAGTGGTTTTACTTTTTTACTTATTATGTTCAGCTTCTTGGTATTCATGTTTAACACTTCATGCAAATTGTCTTTCATTTTCTGAAAAAAAAATATGTTTAGGTCTACAAAATCCCTTTAATGTTTTGGCTGAAAAGACACGCAAAAGGTTCTAAGCTACTTAATATGTTCTCGTAAAGCAAGGACTTAATTATTATGTCATTTTGTTTCCAGTTATATGTTCTAATTTACTTTTTTATAATGTACTTTAATGTCTTGGATTATTGTCGGGAAACTGGTGTGCATCACGTTCATCCTTGGGAATTTATTATTATGTCCCTTGCAGCCTATTACACAGCCTGAGAGATAATTATTGGTTCCCAAATTATCTCCACTCTGATAAATCCAATGACCAATTTTTGTACCTCATCTTGTAGTGGACCCATAGTCGAAGTGAAAACGTCACCTCTCTGAAGTCCTATCTTCACTTGGCTTCTAGTGTCTTCCACTCTCCTCACTTTTTTCTCTTCTCACTCACAGTTTTACTTGATATCTTTTGCTGGTAATCAGATCTCTAATTCTACATGTTGTAGTGTATTTGGATTTAGTTATTGGCCTCCTTTTCATTTCTTGCTATTCTTTTCTCTCTTTCTCTCTTTCCTCTGTCCCTCTCTCCTCCCTCTCCTTCCTCCTCTTCTGTCCTACTGGATCTATCATATTTATTTATGGTGTTAATTAAATAAACTAATACTCTCAATCCTGAGCCTTTCTCAAATCAACACATTCACACTCAATTGCACACTCTTCACCTCTACTCATAAATTTTATAAGAATCTAAAAATTACCAGATTCCAAATTGAGCTGTTCATATTCTGTTCTGTCTCCTGTTCCTCTTCATCTCCTAGCTCATTAAAAAGAACTTAGATTCTTACACTAGTTCAGAACAGGACACTTGGAGTTATCCTTAACTACTTTCATTTTCTTGAACATCCCTGTAGCTAATACTGTTACTTCTATCTTCAGAATAATTACCAGAAGAAGACCACTTTTTATCACCTCCTTAATTACCAATTTATGCAAAATATTATCATTTCTCACCTAGACTATTACAATAGATTCCTAATTAGTCCCCAGCTTCTGTCTTTGCCCCCTGTAGGCTATTCCCCACACGGCAGCCAGAATGATCCTATTAAAATTATAAATCACCCTGCTGCTCAAAATACTTGCTTTGGTTTTCTGCTAAATTCCAAGTACAACCAAAGTCCATAAACACTTCCAAAGTCTCCATGATATCTCAGGTCTTAGTGTCTTTTGCTCTCGTCCTTCATCATTAGACTGGATTATCTGGCATTTCCTTGTTCTACTGTAAAGAATTTATAATGCACATTTACTTGCTCTTTTCTTCTGGCTAGAATACTGTTGCATTACTTCCTAGATTCCTTTAAATCCTTACTCAACTGTCACTGTATCATTAATGACATTCCTGGCCATCTCAACTGTAATTAAAACTTTCCCTGCCTTATTTTTCTCCTCAGCTTTGTCATTGGATATACGGGGCACCCGCCACCAGTCCGTGGACCGTTAGCAACTTGACCGGTCAGCTGGGGAGCTGCTGCCAACCTTGCGAGCCTTAGCTTGCATCACCATCTGAGCGAGGCGTCCTGTCCCACCCCGTACCTCCCCCGCTCCCCACACCCAGTGGAAAAATCGTCTTCCACGAAACCAGTTCCTGGTGCCAAAAATGTTGGGGACCCTACAATTTGTTCAACTTTTTTATTGTATGCAAACCTGATAAACACTATAATTTATAAAGAGGCAGAGATTTTATTGACATTTTGTTCTTTGCTATAACTTCAGGTCCTAGAAGAGTTGTGGCAAATATTAAGTGCAACATAAATTTTGGTAAAATGAATGGATGCAATTCCTTGTACCCACTATATGGCTCTTTATTTTTTCGTGTACGTTCATGATGCGAAAGATCTCTTTGCTACCTTTGACTAGTAAAATGGTAGGGTTGAACTCTAGCTTAAATTTACGTAGAAGGATTTAGAGAAAAGAGTGTTAACCATTTTTCACTTACCCTCCTACATCACTTTTAGGTAACTGGTTCTCAGGGAGACTCCCAATACCAATATCCTTGTAACGCTGATCTTTTTGTAATATTCCAATCCATGTGGTACAGGGGGATGGGTAAGGCTTACAGTCAGTCAATAAGTCATGAGAGCCACATTCAGTCATTATTAAAGGTTTCCCAGTCCTATTGCTTCTTTAATGTTTCTGGCTTTTTTTGATGAAGCACGATGGCTCTCATGACTTGTTGATTGAGCCAGGAATTAACTACAAAGGACAATGTGGGCGGGCTACTTCCGATAAATTATCCTTGGCATTCTCTTTTTCTAGGCTGTCATTTCTTAACAATATAGGGTTTTATGACACGTTTCTAGAACCCCATTTTTTGTACTTCTTTGGTTAGTCTGGAACCATCCACACCCATCCCCTTTCTTTGGCACCTCCGAAGCTGAGTTCATGAAATGGAGTAATCGGTTTACACTAGTTGGCAATGGCATCTGTAACTTCACGCAAATTTTAAATGCTGTAAATTGCAATATATTGCTGAAATTCTGCTAAGAAGATTATTATTGTTTAATACACTTACCAATGGTTCTAGATGGAGTTAAGTGGCAAAAAATAATGGCATTTCATGTATTTTGGTTTTTTATTCTTCTTTAAACCTTTTTAAAAAACTTATTGATTTTAGAGAGAGAGGAAAGGGGAGAGAAGGATAGAGGGAAAGATTGGTTTATTGTTTCACTTATTGATGTATTCATTAGTTGATTCTTATATGTGCCCAGATTGGGTGTCAAACCCACAACTTTGATGTATCAGGATGATAATCTAACCGACCGTGTTACTTGTTCACGTATTTTATTATAAAGCTAAAATTATTTATTTTGTATTGAAGAAAGTAGAATACATCCCATAGTCTAAAACCAAACAATGTTAGTTTTCTGTTTGTTTTTTAACATAATGTAAAAAATATTTAAAAGATTTGGTCATTCAAGGAAAGAGAGGCAAAGCACTGTTTTCCTCAATGCTCTTCCACATGCTTTCTCTGTTACCATACTTCATCTCTAGCTCATCTATGGAAGTAGATGGGCTAGAGGTAGGACCGATGGAGACTGTCACCTGCAGAAGTGGCCAAAGAGCGCTTTAGCGTTCAGGGGTCTCAACTTTAAAATAATCATGGAAATGGGCATATTATTATAGTTTGTAGCCTGAATTTAGAATCAGACACATCAGGAATCAATTTATGATTTTGCTTTACGTAGGTGTATGTCTCACTCCGTCTATACCTCAGTTTTCTTGTCTGTAACACGTGGTAAAACTTCATCTTATACAGTGGCTGTGAACATAAAAGACGACCTGCCAACAAAGGATTTAGTGCCACCTCTAGTACCTCATATGAGTTCAGTTGTGTCAGCATATATCACTATTGCAGTATTACAATTTTGAAATAAAGGAAATATTTTGCTTGAATACACAAGGAAATGAAAATAGAAGACCATCCACATGTAAGCTTGATGTTTGTATTAAATGTTACATTATTATTTAGAAATCGGTTTTTTAAGACAGTTAATTTTTTCATTGCATTTCACACTCCTGTCCTTAAGGAAAGGAAAAAGAAATGACTTCTGAGTGATGGAAAGTCCAGGCTGCTTATAAAATAGTTGAGATTCACTATTAAAATCTTCAAATTTCTTTTTATTTTATTTATATTTTATTATTCTCATTGTAAGCAATTTCTAACCAATCCTAATTATTTACTTTCTCCTACCGTAATGTATAATGTAGTGAATTTATAATTTAATCACATAGAAATTAACTGCTTCCTATGTAGAAATAGAATGTGAAGCTCAACAAAATCTCCAAAAAAAAAAAATTCAGAAAAAGACTCTTTTTATACTAACAGTACTTTTACTATAGGGTTCTTCGTGAAAAACACACACACTAAATTGTAACTTGTTACACACACATATACTCACGCAGAATCCCAAACAGCAAGTAGAACTTTTTTTTATTAGAATACTTTGTAGTTGTGCTTATCTTAGACTGCTGGGGATGCTGTGACAACCTACCACTGACTGGGAGGTTTGTACAACTGACAGTCATTTCTCACAGTTTCAGGGGCTGGGAAGTACAAGACCAGGGCGTTGATAAATTCAGGGTCCGGTGAGAGCCACTGTCTGGATTGTTGCCTTCTTACCTTATACCCCATGGTAGAGACAGCCACAGAGAGAGAAAGAGAGAGAACAGAGGTGAACAAACTCCCTGGCCTTTCCATGTAAGGTCACTAAACCCATCATAAGGATTCTACCCTTAAGGCCTCAGTTAAACCTCAACACTAGCCTCCCACAGGCCCTATGTTCTAATACTATCACACTAGTGGTTAGAACTTCAACATAGGAATTGGGGATGGGAGCATTAACATTCCGTACATAATGATATTCATTCCCTCTGTTATTTTTCTACCTTCTCCACCAAGTGAAAGCACGTATACATTTCAAGGACCTTCACCTTGATGGAGGCCTACTCTGAACTCTTTTAGTACCTCTCACTGATGTTAATATTCATTAACATGGATAATTATTTAATTTTCCACTGCCCTTACAGTTGAAAAAAGACAAAAGCTACTTTGCAAAAGTCTTCAATATATCTGTGTGTCAATCTATGATTATCAGTGGATATAAAACATACATCTACTTTACAAAATTGAAATGTTCCAATATATTTCTTTGTCTTTATTACGATTTATTAATATCATTGCTTACAGTATGTCACAAATTTGCTCTTTAGATCCTTGACTATAAGAGCTTTTATAGAAATTCCTGGTGGAAGATCAAGACTTCTATCTTTGTCATTTCAATTCTCTCAATATATTACTGATTAATTATGAAGACACAACCTAAGAGCCTACCTAAAAATACCATGCACTTTTAGTAGAATCGGGTAATTCTAGACATGCATAGGTTTCCTGTGGCTACTAAATGTATGCCCATAATTAAAGACTGCCTATCCAATCCTCTGCTGGGACTCAATTGCTTTGAGTACTCTTAATTGTAACCACTAAAGAAAGAAAGGTGCCTTATTTCTTGGGGGTGTAACAGAGTGAAATGCTTGGCCCCCTGACTGCGTCTTATTCAAGTCTGCTTTGTTCCCCTGACCTTTGCTCCAATATCTCTGACTTTAGACATATTAATCATTAGAAGAATTCTGCTGCTGCTTGAGTTTCTACAAAAACAGCCCCTCTCATTTTCTCTTTGCCTGGCATATAAAAAAAATGTGAATTCTTTACTTTCTTAAGATGAATTTGAAGAACTACTAGGGTTTCTATCTTCTTAGTTGGTGCCTTGGTGATCAACAAACTTTTCTTGCTCCAAACTCTGAAGTTTTGAGTTTTGACCTTTCAAAGCTTCGGGCACACAGGCTTTGACCAGGTCACAGGCTTGTGGGCAGACTGGTTTCCCTCATATCCAGCAAATTTGGGGAGGTCGATGTTATGTAGTTACTCATTTTAAATCACCATTATTTGAATTGCTCTGATTTTTAATGTTTTTTTTAAAAAAAATTTTATTGTTGTTCAATTACAGTTGTCCCCGTTTTTCCTCCATGACTCTCCCCTGCCCTACCCATCCCCCACATGCCACCTTTAATCCTCTGCCCCCCATTGTCCTTGCCCATGGGTCTTTTATGCATGTTCCTTGATGCAACCCTTCCCCTTCTTTCCTGCATTATCCCTCTGGTCCCTCCCCTCTGGTCACTGTCAGTTTATTCTTTATTTCCATGTCTCTGGTTCTATTTTGCTCCTTGTTTGTTTTGTTGATTAGGTTCCACTAATAGCTGAGATCATGTGGTATGTGTCTTTCACCACCTGGCTTGTTTCACTTAGCATAATACTCTAGAAAGAAAAAGGAGGCTGAATTTTTTCTAATAATTTTGATGCATCAAAATGCACAGCTCAGCAGTCTCGCCTTTGTGGAAGAAAAGGGACCACATATGAAGCCTGACAAATTGAGGAGAGGTCTGTGTAACAGTCTTACGAACTCAGATACTTAGAATAACTGCAAAGGATAGTCTGCAATTAAAACGTATTAACTAAAAGTAGGTCCTGGCAGGCAGTCATTGCCCTAGGTTAGAATCTTCCATGATAAAAAGCCAATCTTTGCCTTCATTGAGCCTGTCTATTGTCGTTTTGCCTCTATGATAGCATACCTTTGGGATGTAGGGTAACTTCCCTTTTTCTATGAACACTTGAGGCTCAACCGCTAGCCAGCGCAGAGACCACGAATCCCCTCCTTGTTACTGTTATCATGTTAATTGTGGACGAATCCCCTCCTTGTTACTGTTATCATGTTAATTGTGGACTGTAACTACCCCTGACCACCCGTGGAAAAGAAGACTATTTTTATCATTTTACCTTTATATACAATCCCAAAGGTTTCCTAGATTTGCTTTCCCCTGTCTCCTTAATCTCTCACCAGTGGGCTTCATGTGACCCTTTATGCCTCCTCTTTTGAATATAATGTATAAAATAAGGTGCAAAACTGCCATTTTCCAGAGCATTTTCTCAATCTGTTGTGGTTTTGCTTCCCAGCAGTTGCCGTCAGTTTGGTTCAAATAAACTCATAAAAATTCTTACAGGTTTGGATGTTATGTTGACACCCTCAGCTTTGAGAATTTGTCCCACTTCTGCTTATTTTAAACTTGGATTGTTTCATATTGGTCCATTTCTCCCAATGGTTTATTTTCCTTTAAGTTTTTAACATTTGATATATGCAAAAAACAAATGTAAATAGTGTTATTTTATCTTTTTATTAATCTTGCATAGGAAAATAAAGATAAGGTGAATAAAAATATTTTTTTACCCCTTGGTCTTAATGGTTAATACAAATTAATACAAAATGTATTTATTTTATTATTTTTAAAGATTTTATTTATTTATTTTTAGAAAGAGGGGAAAGGAGGGAGAAAAAGAGAGAGAAGAACATCGATGGGTGGTTGCCGCTCATATGCCCCCACACTGGGGACCTGGCCCACAACCCAGACATGTGCCTTGAGCGGGGAATCGAACTGACCACCCTTTGGTTTGGAAGCCAGCACTCAATCTGACGGGGAAATCAAAAGTTGGAAAATTTCAGTTTCGGGAAATAGTTTGATTAGCCTAAGTAGCAGATGCATGTGAAAAGCTACTGCAGGTATGGCCCACCCTGACTCCGGGGAGTGGCCATAAACAATCAAGGTGATATCCGAGCCATAGAGAGTTACCACCTGAAGCGAGAATGTGGCAGTTTTCACCCAGGATGAAAATGTTGCAGGTTTTTGTTTTTTTTTTAATCTGATTTTCCCTGAATTTCAACCCCCTTACTGCACTTTGTTCTCTGTTATGAATTCCAAATCCCTCACCACTCTTTTTTTTTCTGTATAAAAAGGATGGTTTGTAAAGAAAAGTAAGACTGTCCATTAGGGTACAAACCCACCGTCTTCTCAGACCGTGGACTATCTGAATACAGCGCCCATAAAGATTTAGTCCCGCTCTCTGCCTATGGAGTTTGGTAGGTGACAGGCAGCATGAACATGGGCTTTTTCAGGTTTCAAATCCACTGAGCCACACCAGCCAGGGCCAAAATTTATTTACTTAAAAGAGTGCACTATAAAGTAAAACATGAAACATGGGTTTAAGTTTCTACATTTGCATAGTGAGATCACAACATTCCTTGGGAAATTCCCTATACAATGCTTTACAGATTTCTAAAAGTTGCTTAGTTACAAATTTAATTTTATTTCTTGCTCTGTCTGCTCTTCTGGATTACTAGGTTTGGAGTATTTAGAGCCTTTGCCAAGAATCCAGTATTTCTCACTTCTAATTAAACAGTAAATATAAGATTTATATTATTTCTCCAGATTTCTAAACAGTAGACTAAAGAGTAGTTGTTCAGGTGTCCCTTTGTGTTGCTTTGTTCTTTGAAGATTGGACATCCAATATTATTTTTATTTAACATTTACTAAAATATTTTAAGAAAATTTTGGTACAAAATTGTTAAAAATAACTGACATCTTTTTTCTTACAACTCTTGTGTTAAATCTACATTTGAATGAGGTTTAATTTTCCCTTTCTCTGCTAATTGGGAGACCAGGAGAATTGTAAAAATTTATTGTAAAATTCAAAGTTCATGCTGCATTTTGAGAAAAAGAGGAGATTGATGAAGTCAAACTCTTTGTTTTAGAAGGAAAATGAATCCTACTGAGAAATGCTTGTAAATGGTGCATAACTGTTTTATGAATCAGGCAGAATGAGCTGGTACAGGCTTATAAAACAATTAATGTTATTCATTGGGCCTAGAGTAGGAAAATAAGAGTTCAGTGCTACCAGCATTTCATCACTGGAAGTAGCAGAGGACAAGAACCTATTTATCACTGGGCTCTAACTTCAAGTACAATTTATGGCTGGAAGTTTTTGTTTCTGTTATGCTGAGAGAACAAATAAAATGTGTGAAGAATTAATTTTCTGGAAGTCAGGTCAACACCGAAGACATTTAAAAAGGATAGGACAAAACCAGAAACAGAAAAGAAATTGCTTTAATGCTTAGTCTCATTGATGAACTGTACTATCGAATTAAGTTAATCAGTTCAGTAGTAATTTAAACATCTCTTCTAATTTTCAGTGAATAAATATAAGTCATTGGAGATAAAAAAAGGCTTTAAAATGTATATTCATTAGTTGATAGTGTACAACATATAACAACTGACTTCATTAACAGTATGCAGTTTATTTGAGTAAATTACCAGAAGCATCCAAAGAAACTGAAGCACACCCAACAATAAATGGATACAGCAGACACTACTAATTATGAGAACATTTTAATATTAAGGAGACTACATTACTCTCTGGGCAGAGAATATAAGCAAACAGTCACATTATACATTTTTTTATGGTAGGACTGAAAACATTTTCACATGAAAATCAGAAATAAGAACAACATTTTAGGAGAAAAGAAATGGAGAAAGAAATCATAAAACATATTACCTCATTGTACATATAATGGCGCAAAGTTTATGACCTGAATTATGAAGTGCTTATGTATTCAACTACCTGCCTGGATGCGAGAGGTTGAAAAGCTTGAGCTTGTAGTGGTAAAAGAGATTTTTGGAGCAAGATAAAAATGTGTTAAATGCTGCCAAGTCTAGATTTCAAGTCTCTATAACTGGATTTTATGTTATATGGTAGTATAATTCGACAAAGTGATAATAGACTTCAGTGAGAAGGGAACCAAATTGTACTGGCTCTGAATAGAAAATCTCATCTGAAGATTCGACTATAGTCATGTTTAGCTAGGGCATTACACTTTAATGAGAAACAGGCACTCAGATGCCAATCAGCAAGTCTAGACACTATTTCAATATTGTGTGACCAGATGAGAACTCTAAATTTGATTCTCATGTTCTGGGAATTAATATTCAACATTCATAGTATAATAGACCTCTGTACATTTCCCCCGGTCTACTTCGTATACAGGTGAAAATAGTCCTGCCTCAGCTCCTTCACACTGTTACCCACAGATGCTTCAACACTGATACAGTTCTAACCTCAGAATTAACTTGCTGAAATTCCATCAGTGGATTCCAATTGCTCTCAGGATGTAGTTAAAAATCCTTAGCATTATCCACAAAGTCCTTCATCATCAGTTCCCACTTAACTTTCAAGTTTAATTTTCTATTGATACACAGTGATGGCATTGAAACTATTTAAATACTGGTAAATCGCAGGTTTAAAACTACCACAAGAGATGCCAGCTGATGGCCCTGTGCTGTGCCAGGCATTTTCTCTCCAGTTTTTGGATCTCAGATGGCTGGAAGTTTCTAGGTAAAGCTGGAAGTACAAGAGGGGCTCAGGGTAAAGATTCTTTATTACTCTTTCCTCAACCATCCTCCTCCTGGATTCTAGTCATACTAAAAATCCCTCTAAAATAACAAGTGATAAATGCCTTCTAAGCGCTGGAATATTCACATCTGTAGTTTCGGCTTCCTGAGCATCCCCCTTGCCCCTTAACATTTTTACCTGGCTAGGTATTGCTTAATTTTCAGGTCTCTGAATAAGTAGTATTTGGTCTTCTTTGCAGTCTGGATTAATTTTTTCCAGCTATCTTCTCCTGTACTATGCTGTATTTTGCTCCCACAAAACAAACTAATCTTATTACATATTATTTAAATAATCCTTTTTTTTTTTTTTAGCATCATTCTCTGACTTTAAACCGATATGTATTGTACAGGGGAGCATGAACAACTTGGAATCCTAATTAAGAATGCTAATCCTTGGGTCTGCTTTAAAACTAATTTAACAGATTCTTTTTTGTTATGGTCCAAGTATTGAGAGTTAACATTCTTAGTGATTCTTCTGCAAGTTATAATTTAAGCATTACTCTTTGAAGACAGCACTTAAACACACTTTATTCACTGTGTCCCCAGCATCCAGCACAGAACATAGCATACAGTTGGGATTTGCAATATCGTTGAATGGACATGTCATAACTAGTTCCTTTATATGAGATTTTTTTCAGGTGTCAGCTCATGAACTTAGATAATATGGAGTGAACTTGGGATTGAGTTTTAGTTTGGTTATAATAAAAGGTAGTTTTGTTTTTTTGTTTTTCCAGAACAAATATTTATTTAAAAATTAAGGTCAAACAAAAACATTAAGGCATAAGAATACATTGAATACAAGTGACTTCTTCAGTCTGAAATCTTGAAAGTTACTCTAACTTCTTACCTGAAGTAGATCTAGGTTGGCATTGTTTCAAGAGAATCTATATCTCTCCCAGAAGTTGCCTTCTAGCTTTGGTTATAGGCTCCCAAGTGGTCTTCCCTAACCTCAGGTTATTCTGTGTGAATAATACCAACTCCTTTTCTCCTGTAGTTAAAAGATCATGGACATTTTTCATACCCACAAGGTCCATCCTTGTGGGTATGTTTGAGGGATGGTCCATCCTTTATTTACTTAAAGACTAGTGATGGTACCAGTGAGATTAGCTGAAAGAAGGTTAAGTCATTACCCTGCTAATGATACCAATTCTGTTCAATTCTGCAAGTTCTCTCTAAAACTAGCAGCCAGTAGCCATACGACTGATTTTTATCACCACCATGCCGTACATCCATACTATTTTAGTGTTACAATGATCGAACCTATATTAACGAGACACATGATCTTCACCAAAGAAAAACAAATACACCTTGTGTGTTTTACCACACTGGGCAACTTTCCATGGTATAAGAACTATTTGTAAAAATTAGTAAAACATAGATTGAATAACCTTCTAGGATTTACTTTCTGAAAGGAAAACCACCTTAGAATCAGATGTCTTACTATCACTGTAAGCTATATCCACTGACCCTAAGATTATCAAGATCATCAGCCAGTCATTAGGATCAAAGCTGAGAGCCACACACTCCGGAAGTCCAAAGGCCAATGCTCCTGGAGCCCAAAGATTAGCTCAGATCGAACAGATCAGCCAGACTCACACTAGCAACAAAATATTCACCAGTCTAGAGTCCCAGATAAGGCAGGAGTCTTTAGTATTTTTATTAAATGTCTTTTAATGTGAGGGGAAATAACCCTCAGAAGTGTTCATTTAGAGATCCCTGAATTAATTATAGTACTTCTGGAGGACAATATATATAATAATTTTTCTGTTAAACCAGAGATAAGTACTTATCCTTAAACCTTTGATAAATTTAGCAACTACTTTCCCCTTCTAGCATTCAGAATCCGACATTCCAAGCCAAATAAATACTTTAAATTGTGGTGATTACAATCATTTCCCTAGGAATAAAAAGTATTTTTTCTTGGCAGAAATAAAACTTTTATGCTACATTGCAGTAATCACAGATGATGAATCCTTCAATAGGAAAAGTTTTCCCGCTTCAAGGTCCCTTTTGGCAGATGTCATTTAATAAGTTCTAATTTATTCATCAATATTAATTTGCCACTTCCCATATGTTCTTTCTCCTCCTTCATCTCCCCTTCTTCTAACTCCTTCTCCTTTCTCTTTCTTATTTATCTTTTTTGCCTGTCTCTCTTTACATATTACTTTTTCTTTTCTTATTAAGTCTTCAACCTGTATGTTAGGTTTCTCTGAGTCCTGCTGGTAACCAAATGGATGGTTTCAAAATTCTGTAGGCCCCCAACACTAAGTAAATAATAATATTAAAAAACTTTGGGTGAAAACAAAACATTGAAAATTTAAAGTACTGTACAAACAATGATTGCTCTTCTGATGTATAAATGCATTTTTAGTATTATTGATGACCTTTTTATACTTACAAATTTATACAAGTCAAATAAGACAACATCAATTCTTCAATCAATTATATTTAGAGAAAGAAGATCTGTATTTTCATCTTATAGGGTATTTTAAGGTTCAGTTAAGTTTTGAAGTTCAGTTCAATTACTGTATCAAAGCTTTATAGAATGTCACTTATTTTGAAACATATAGTCATAGTCTGATGCAGATAAAACCAGTAATAGAATCCTAGGTATTTTTATCATTCAATAAACTCAGAGTATTCATGTATTCATGGGTAAATGATATGGAATTTTTCTACTTTTGGGCCCACTGATGTTAAAATAATAGGATATTAGATTATAAATAAACCGAGAAACTTGTCTAAATGAAAATTGCACAAATACATGTAATGAACTTATAGGTTTCACTAGTTCAGTGAATCGTCCAACCAAAAAGTAGCATAAATGAGATGAGAAGCCAAATCCTGACTCCCAGTGAATTCTCATTTTACCACATGATGGATTTATACTAATATTACAGAACTATCAAAAGTGTCTATAGCCTGTATCACTCGTGGAGAATATGCATGGCTAAAACTGTCTAGGTTGCTAGACATGGAATTTACAATGATTTTATTACTAGAGTTTGCCAACTGTTAGCATCTTTTCAAGCACTAAATTAGCTTGGATATTGTATATTTCAATCTTAAGCTACAAATGAACAAACCTCAACTACCTCACTTTCACAAAGAGAAAAGTTGCTAGTAAAATAGATGATATACATATAAATCTCTTTTTAGTAATCAGAGATGTGCTCCTTTTTATCAAAGAAGGGCTTGTTACTCTGACAAAGGTCAGAGCTTAAGAATCATTAGCATTCTGTGAGACTTATCCGAAATAGGTACAGTTGACCCTTGAATAACATGGGAGCTAAAGGGTCAAAAATCCATCCTTGCAGTAAAAAACCCAAGGGTAACTTTAGACTCCCCCAAAACTTAACCTCTGTAGCCATGGAAGATTGGTTGCAGGACCCACATGGTTACCAAAATACATGGATGCTCAAGTCCCCTATATAAAATGGTGTAGTCCTTGCTGGGCGGCTCAACTGGTTAGAATGCTGTCCCATACGCCAAAGGGTTGTGGGTTTGATCCTTGGTCAGGATACATACTTAGGCTGTGGTTTCATCCCAGTCAGACCAGGGAGCATATCAGAAACAACCAATCGATGTTTCTCACATTAGTGTTTCTCTATCACATCAATGTCTGTCTCTGTCTCTCCCCTTTCTCTCTCTCTAAAATCAATAAACAAATCCTCAGATAAGGATTTAAAAAATTAAAATGGTATAAATCAATGCATACAGTCAGTCCTCCACCTCCACAGACACTCAATAGCAGATGGAAAATGCACAGGTGCTAACTGAAAAAAGGAATCCACATATAAGTGGACCTTCACAGTTCAAACCCATGCTGTTCAGGGGTCAACTGCATATTTTATTTGAATTTGTAAAAATATACCTTTAATTATTGGGCATGTGAATTAATATAGACTTTCATTTTATTGTTGTAAAGGTTTGTCCTTGGCAAAAACTGATATATACCCTTAGGGTGATGAATTTCACATCTATTTTATTAAGGACTCATAAACAGAAAAGAATTTTCCTGTGACTTCAAGAGGAATAGTGCAAGATAGGGAGGGTATATTGATTCACTGAGCTTTCAGTTTGAGAACTTGATAACAGATGATATTCAAAATGCCCAGAATACTGCAGAAAAAGGTCACAATAATTTTGAATATATTTTCCTTCCATAATATTTTTTTCTAAATTCTTTAGTTCAATCAAAAATGATCTGAGAGACATGTTTTGATTATGATATTTTGACTAACAGAAAAAGTAAATCTATCCCTATACTTACATTACATTAACGATGAAAAGAAAGCTATCAGGCTCCAGTATAAATATTCCATCACCATGACAGGACTACAGAACACTATCTTTATATTATTGCCCTACACTTTACACATTAATTGCAAGTGTTATATTATTAAAATAAGGATATAGATATTCATTTTCAATGAATGTAAGTAGTATGAAAAAAATTTTAAATACAACATACACTTATCTTAATACCTTATGTAGTGGTGACAGAAAAAAATAAAAAAAGAATCTTTAATTATATTTATTAATATAAACTTTTAAATCCTTATTCCTATAGAGTCATATGATTTCAAGTGCTATAATGTTTTGTATTTGTGTTGATTTACTTTCAGGACATTAATGCTAGATGTTTTATCAGTGGACACTCCACTAAGTCACGTGATTTGAGCATGATTCTGACATGAATGTTGTGAAATTCAGCTTAAAAACAAATCCAAGTGTTGGAGAGGATGTAGAGTAAAGGGAATCCTATGCAGTCTCACGTAGCCACTGTAGAAAACAATATGGGGTGTCCTTAAAAATTGAAGAATGGAACTGACTCCCTTTTGACCCAGCGATTCTACTTCTGGGAATACACCCCAAGGATCCTGAAACACCAATACAAAAAATATATGTACCCCTATGTTTATAGAAGCATTATTTACAATAGCCAAGATTTGGAAATGGTCTAAAATATCTATCAATAGATGAATGGGAAAGAAAAGCAGTGGTACATTTATGTAATGGAATACTATGCAGCAGTAAAAAAAAAAGAAAAGAAAAAAAACCTCTTACATTTTGCAACAGCATGGATGGACCTGGAAAAAATCGTGTTAAGTGAATTAAGCCAATCAGTGAAAGTATCATATAATCTCACTTATATGATGAGTAAAATTAACACAATAAACCAAGGAACAAAATATTAGCTAAGAGAAGCTTAGATACATAAAACAGACTGACAGCTGCCAGAAAAGAGTGGGGGATAAAATGAAAGACGGTGAAGGGTTTAACCAAAGAACATTTATGTACAACCCATGGACATGGACAACATTATGGGAATTGGCTTCAGGAGGGGAGAGGGTGGGGCTGGGCAGAGGTAGAAAAAGGGACAAAAAGCAGGAAATGTTGCAACAGCATAAAAAATAAATAAAATTTTTTAAAAAGTAAAAAAAAGAACAAACCAGACATTACCTTTGAGGTTAATAAAATCTTTGATTAATTAATATTTTTAGTTTTAGTCACTTATTATAGTCTGTAATCTACTGAGAGATAAAGCATTTTTGAAACTCCAGATGTCAAGAGAAGGGCACCCATTGTTAATTAATACCTATCATGACTTAATGTGTTACTGGGGACTGCCAAGTGCGAGAAAGCTCATTTTATAAGAAATCATAAAATGGACAATTATGCCCTCATATAGAAACCATTCTTGGCTTTCCAGAATATGTGAACAGAGGTTTTTGAGGATGGCCCCAGGGTCTTCATTATTTCTTTTTATAGCAGTTAAAGAGTGAAAATTTGGCTTTTGAATGTCATCATTTACTTATCATAATTAACATTTCTTTGAAATGAGAATAAAGCAGCACATATTTTTCATACATTACATTTTATTAACACTTAAGAAAATAACAAAATTACAGGGTTTTAATTTTATGTTTGTTTGACTAATGTGGCCATTGTCAGATTAGACAAGGACTGGATTATTATTTTTTTTACATGTTGGTCTCCATATTAACAATAATTCAGTAATAACAGAACCTGTATTTGTACCCCTTTAGTAAATTTTATAATTATTTAACCAATTAGACTTGACTGCTTTAATACAAAACAATTTTATTTTAGTATAGAGAGGGATATAAATGTTCATTATAACATAATATATTCTAATATTATGTAACATAATGTAATGTAACACAACATAATATATTATGTAGTTTTGGGTTTGTACACAATGTATCCTTAGAGCCTTACAAAAGTTACAGTAGCATAGTAAGTATAAAAGTGCTCCAAAATACTATTTTCAATAAAAATAATTTTAAAAACACTTTGGAGCTGTCTCTGTCTATGCAATGTTCTGTCAACATATTTTTTTGTTGTTAGCTTTCACTTTTTAGTTATTCATTTTAAATCACTTAGGAATTTTTTCCACTTTGGTAATATTTTCTTTTCAGAGATTAAGCACATGTGTATATTTGGATGAAAAACCTGTAGAGTGATTTAAACAAACAAACAAACAAACAATTTCACAGTTCTGTAAGAGTGTCACTTTTAGAGTTAGTAAAAAAGAGTTCTCTATAACAGTGTTATGGTAATTATTGCATGGTGATGGTGAAGCTGTAGTTTATACATCACATGGCTTACTTTGTCCCATGTATCTGATTAGTTATTTACACTGCAACCCATGTTATCTTTTAAAAATCTAAATTTAAAAATATCATTAAAATTTTACATTACTTCTCGTTATTCATAGGCCCAAAACACACCTCCAACTTGGCCGACAAGATTCAGTATTTTCTATTCCTTGAAAAAGTCCTAGTTTTCTCACCCACTCTCCTGCCCCAGTTATTCATGCTCCTGTCTCAGCAGCTTGGGGTGGGTTTCTCAAACCTTCAGTGCTCTTTTCTGCTTTAAGAACTTTCATGTATATTGCTCTCCTGGCTAGAAATTTCTCTGTGAAGTTCTGCTTCTCTAGGGTTGAACTTTGTCTATTCAGCTACTAACGATTGTTTATATTACAGCCAAAGGTCATTTTTGTAGGACACCTTTCCTTGTCTTCCAAATCAGTGAGCTGTACTTTACATGCTTGGTAAGTTGTAATTTCTAGTTTTCTTTTTATAACAATGTTCTATGCTTTGTAATTTTTAAATTTTACTTGAGTTTACTGCCACCTTTTGAAATGCACTCTGTTAGCTAAATCATCAAATATGTGAACAATCATTGACTTCTTTCTCCGCTACCCATATATTCCCATTAATTCATCCAATCTATAGCACATTCTCCCATCTCTCCATGCAACCTTTCTTTTATGTTACTCATGCAGTTGAAAGTTCCTCAAATATTAAAGCACACCATGCTCTTGAAGAAGGCAAAAGAGAAATTATAATTCTCCAGAGAAGTTAGTCAAGTACAGTTGTTTTCCCTGGCAAATTCATTAAGGATACCCAGAAGGAAAAAAGAAATGACCAAATTCATTTAAAAATAAAATCTTCCCAGCTTCTTCAGATATACCTCACACATAGCCACCCCAGTTTGACTCCCCATTTATAACCAGTGTTGTTGTTTTAATTCACATCTCTTATTTGGAGACTTTGCTGGCATAAAAAAACATTTTACTGATGCTCTTTTAAAATAGCCTCCTGACTCCGTCCTTATTATATCAGATCATTAAGGACACAATTTATTACTTATTTTGTATACAGGTAGTAGGGATTTAATAATTATTCTTAAAATATTTTGTGCATTAATTTTGTCTTACTTCACACTAGCTAGAAATAGCATAACAATCCTGTCATAAAATTTAGGAATTTAATGTGATGATGTCTTCTGTAAATCATATAGACAACATATTACATATTAGAATTCAACGCACTATTCCCAGCAGGTATTATCTTAAATATCCTAAACATAGATGTTTCCTAATATAACACTGGACACATCTCAGTATATTTCATTTGAGATTTTTTTTTTAAATAGGATTGCAACAATTTTAGAAAAGCAAACCAGTTGATTTCAGAACTTTTCTTTGTGAAGCTAACAAAAATATGTTAGTTCATTTTGGACAATAATATCTTGGACACCAAAATCTGTAATAGTTATTTGTCCAATACTTATGCATCTCCACATACACCCCATGGGGCACAATCTGAATAACATTGGGGGTTGTTGACAAAAAAAAAAAAAAGATGCTGTGTGTTAAGCAAACCAAGGATAGAAGAGAAAAATCACAAGAAACGTGGTTCGGAGCTCAGTTACTAAACAATCTGATTTTGATCTGCATCTAAAGTTTTTGTGTGTGGGTCTATTACTCTCCGACTTTCAGCTTTGTAACTCAGCTTTGCTCTCTTTCGTTCTGGATCTTGACCAAATAAACTCCTTTCCTGACACTGATGTCCTGTTCTGCATGTATCAACTTTTATGATCCAGATTGCAATGTTGACTGAAAAATTTGTTAAGATGGAATTTGACTTCATTGTTTGTTTGATTGGTATTTGAGTTTGACATTGTTGACACTTATATGATGATTTCTCAATCTTTAAAAAAAATATTTGTTCTTAAGGCTATCACAATGTATTTGATGATATAAAATGCTTCAGGGCTCAAATTCGGTATATTTTATACTAGAAATTCCTCCAGGTAAAGTGAATATAAGAGTGTTTACCTGAACATTTAAGTACAATTGAATGGGGGAATTGAATTGGGTATTCGTAACACTAAAAATCAGGAAAAAAACAAACAAACAAACCCAAAACAGCTTGGTTGATTTTGTGAGAAAATTGTTTTTCTTTTATCTATGTTCTAGTGGATTGATTCCACCCCTACGTGGCTCTGGAAGATAGTCATTTATTTACCAAATCACTAGAGAACATTATACATGTATTTCAGAGATTTAAGTTTCTTCTTGTACATTAACAGTATTTGAGAACTTACTATTTTTCAAGCTGTATTAAGCATGAAAAATAAAACTCCAAAAGTTCAGTGGCGTAATAAGGCCGTAGGCTTTATCCTTGTTCTCATTTCAGTCAGGTGAGGAAGATTAGGGAAGTGGGTAGGCCTCCATCTGGCGATTCAGTCACATAACTCTCTCAATTTCTTACTGTGTCATCTGCATTCAACAGCAGCTTGGGAAAGAGAAATGAGAGAAGTATGACCTATTTGCCAAGTGACTTGACTCTGAAGTGTCACTTAAATCTACATAATAAACCTGGTCATATGGCCTCATTAGTCTCCAGAGGACTGCAAACTGGAGTCCTCAAAAATATCAAGTATTATTTATCTAAGTTACAGTGTTTGATAGTTTCTTTTTTAGGGTGCAAATTGCTACAATATCAGCGAAAAGAAAAATGTTCATTTTTGCCTTAATACAAATTTAATTACTATCTTGGTTTCCAGGTGAACAGAAATAATTATTGATATCTATCTGACTTTTATCTACATCCGACTCTTTTTCTTCAAAATTCAATGTGGAAATGAAAGCTTTGCTCTCAAGGGTTTATTTTTTCCTCTTAAAATAAATGGCATGAATTACTTCTTTCAGAATTATCTTTCCCCAAGTGTTGCTGATGGCTTCTTTTTAAAATGCTTTGCATTAGCAAGTGCCATCCAGATGAAAAGCCCATTTCGACTTGACATTAATTTTACACTCAGTGCATAATACTCGACCTTGTCATTAGGTCAGCTATAAACTGCCACAACCGAAATACAATTTTTCTACTACATTGCTATTTGTCCTTCCCTTATTTGTACCCTGAGGTATACAGGTGCCCTCTACTGTCATCTCTGTCCTTTTTTTCCTTTTTTTTATATTGCTCTTTTACTCATTAGTTCTCATCACTAACACACCTTTTGTTTATAAAATGTAAAGTCGTGTTTAGCATAAATACTTTGTGTTTCTTTCTCTCCTTATTTACTAACAAAACAAACAAGCAAACAAAAAACAAATAATTTTTTGTAGCCAAAACACTCAGGAGTTTATGAATACGAAGGCCACCTATCTAGTCGTGTTCTAAGCACACAAGGGGCATTATGTGGTTCCCTTTTTCTTTTCTGTGACCTGACTTTTAGGCTATATTTTTTTCTATGTTGTACCATCCTTTTTTGAAACCAACCCTTTGTTAACAGATAAATGTTTCCTTACGTTTTATGCAAATATGCTCTTGAACTACATTTAGATTTCTTTGCCATTCTGATATTATCTCCAAAAATTAGAAACCAATTAGCATTTAATTCTTACAAAAAACAATGATATGTTTTTACTATAGTTAAAGCACACCTGCTTTTAAGGGTCAATATAAAATAAAATAATAATAATGAAAACATTATTAAATTGAAATTATTGTAAAATGGCATAATTTTTGGAAATAAGGATGTAATCATGTTTAGTTTAACTCAAAGAAATTAGAATTAAACCAAATTGTAAGACTCTACCATTAATATCAGCTTTATGTAATTATTCTTTTAAATTGAGTCCAAAAAATATTCTTTCTTACCATCTCTTTGAATAGTCAATAGCTATCTAATTGTCAGATAGCTGGTTAATTGAGTGTTCTTCACTTGTTATTCGGCCTAATCTTCTTTTAGGATTACATTTTCTTTGGAAAGGTTAAGTCATTGAACAACACTCAAATATTTACAATGCTTGTCTAAATGCCTGGTGAGAGAGCAAGAGGATGAGAAGGAGAAGGAGGAGAGATAAGGAGAAGAAGAAGACAAATGGGAAAAGAAGATGAGGAAAGAAGGAGAGGTGAGGAGAGAGGAACAGGGATACAAGGATTAAATATGTCCATTTAAATTTAAGAAATGATGAATAAAAGAAATAAGAATACTTTGAGGGGGAGAAGAATAAAAGAAAATCCTAAGGAATTATAACTAAACCATTTTTTTAGAGATGATATATGTGACTTGTCTTCTCTAGGAGGTAGAGGTTTAAATTACAATTGGCCTTTGAACAATGAGTGGATTATGCAGTCAAAAATCTAAGTATAGCTTTTGACCCCTCAAAATTTAGTTATCTCTTGCTATGGCAAAAAATTGCTTCCAGGGCCACTGTGAACACTGAAATCTGCAGATGTTCAGGTCCCCTAAATAAAAAGGCATAGATCAATGCATACAGTCAGTTCTCCTCACCTGTGTACTGCTAACTACAGATTGAAAACAGTACAGGTATTTACTGAAAAAAAAAAATCCATATATAAGGGAACCCACACAGTTCCAACCTATGATGTTCAAAAGTAAACTACACTTTTATATGCATTTATTTAGATTTATGTTAGATTATGATTTGTCTTGTTTAACTTGGCTTTTATAACAAATGAAAAATATATCATGAGCTTGACTGTAGTTTCAAATTATTTTATCTACCCATTAGTACAATGATAAAAAAATGTATGCCAAATCTTTAACATTTACGAGATGCCTTAAAAGTAAAGGATTCACACCATATTGTAAATGTTATATTATTATTACTCTTGCTATATTCTACTTCTCTTTAATAATTCCAGCAATTCACAAAGAAGAGATGCCTGTTGAATAGATAATTGAATCATATGATAACATATTAGCAATATATAGTATATATTTAATTATAAAATTTCTTCACACTTCTAACTTTTAGCAAAAATTAAACAGAATTGGAAATGTGAACTATCAATAAAAATATTTTATATATGGGGGAGATCTTTTCCAAAGAGTCTTCTCTCAATCAAATAATTCCTAAAGGAACACAAGTTTGCTGCACATTGGAATGCAAACTACAAATCAATAAAAGTTAACAGTAGAAAGGAAAAACAATAATAATTTGGCTGTTGGAGAAATTGATTAGGTCTTAGAAGTTATAAGTTCCCTTAACAAATATTTCCCTGTTACTCTCTCATTTTTTGCCTCAATCCTTAAAAGATTTAGTATCCTGTTCCAAACATGAAGATTCCTACAGTGTTTAGTCTGCATTAAAAATGGCGCTAAAAAGAGTACATTTTGCTTAAAAAAAAAAAGAAAGAAAGAAAGAACTATCAAGTCAATGTAGTACAAAGTACTGGCCCAAACACTAGATGCAAGTCAGAAAGAGGCTGAAAACTGGAAAAAAGTTGCTCTGGGGTTTTGAACAGATCCAGGGTGAGTAGAGAAAGACTAAAATATTTTTTAAATGTTAAAAGTACCAAAGAGTAAAAACAAAATTAAAATCCCTGTGGCGAGCTTAAAATGTCAATCTGAAAAGACCATGGTCAAGGTTGCAAACACGACATGGATGTGTACAGGGCTGTCAACCTGACTGAGTTAAGCTGGCGGTTATATGAAAGTAAATAGATGCCCATCATTGATTGTTTTCTTTCTTTTTTCTTTTTTATTATAGTATAACTGACATACAACATTATATTAGTTTCAGGTATGCAACACAGTGAAAAAAGAAAGTAACTCTTAATAAAATAATATATATTCTAGTCATCAGATGCACACACCTATGTGTGTCATCATTGTAAATGACAGCAAGATATGCTCGTGGGTAAAAGAATGTTTATACTTGTAGTTCAAATGCCACATCTTTCCAAATGATGCTATGATTTTTTAAAATGTTGATCAATTTTGGTAAAGTTTCAAGTCAAACATAGTACCATTTTCCCTCGATTTATATGGTGTTGATATCCTGGAAAAATAAATCAAAGTATATTAAAACTGTGTAAAACTGCTTTATGTTTATCTGTAAAATGAAGTCAGGATCTAGGCTTAGACAGTTATAAGTTTTAAAAAAAATTATTGGGGTGACATTGGTAAATAACATTTATAAGTGTCAGGTGTACAATTCTATAATACATCATCTGTATATCATACTGTACGTTCACCACCTGGAACCTAGCCTCTTGGATCACTGATTTTAACATTCTGAGAAGCAGTAAAGAGTAGTGAGGACTATGGCCAACAAGAGTGGAACTGCCTAATTTTAGGGGGCAGTATTTAAGCAGCAACAGCTGATGGCTGCCACATGAGAATCCAGGTTCAGTGCACATATTTTCAGGTTTCTCGAAAAGAATAAAGGTAGTAATTTTGATGAAATTTATAAACTTGGGTTCCACAGGATGGATATATATATATACATATATATGTATATACATATAAATACATATACATATATGTGTGAATATACATTTCCATACCTCTAGCTAGGCCTGGTAAAAATATTCTGCTCATTTACATGCAATATTAAAGAGTTGTATGTCCTTTTTAAACATTCTTTGCAAAATTTCTGCCAGTGCCACTTGATTTCTCTTTCTACAGTTTTCCTTCCTGTGTTATGAGTCTTCACACTAGCTTCAAAAGGATGCCATAAAAAGAAAGTGTAGTTCGTTGTCAATTCAGCCTTCTGTAGTCAAAGTCATGTTCAGACTGCGTACTTCATTATCTTTAGCTTCTTAGGTTGCACCCTCGAGTATGCCATAATTGTTCATGGTTTCAGGAGTTCAATTTTTCACACTTTCATGTCAATTAATAACTATTTTAAATTTCTTCACATATTCTTTGACATTTGGGAGTGTAAGAGTATTTCTTTATGCTCACAAAACACTAACGCTCATTAATTGATCTTAATACCTCCAACACGGTTTTGAGATTATTTGATTTCAATCTTGTCGAGGTTAGGAACCTTACCTTTATTCCTTGAAGCGAGCCCAGCCAAAGTTCTTTTCTGAGCTGATTCCGTTGGCTCTCTATGTCAAAGGAAATGTTAATATACCAACTGCATTTATGTTCTACTTTAAAATACTGAGAAACTATAATTGGCAAAGGACTGATTTCGTAGACCTTTATGATACAAAAAATAAATGTAAAAAGTTATGATGTTTGTGGATGCAAGTTACAGAAAATCCACCTCCCCCCCAAAAAAAAAGATTGGAAGTTGGGCAATTCCAGGTAACAGGTAACATTAATTCTGAGCTAAATAAGAACATTGCGTCCAGTTCTGCCCTTCTTAGCACGTTGATTCTCTACAAGTAGTTCCAAGATGGCAGTCCTATTTCCAGGCGTCGCATGCAGAGGAAAGGATCAAGAAGCAGATGAAAGAACATCTGTCTTTTATCTTCTCCACGAACAAGAAAATCCTTCACAGATTGCTTTCTGTGAACTTTTCTGTACTTCTGAATTGTCATAATGTTTTTCAGATACTCTTGCCTAAAACAATCTTTCACCAAGAGAAATGACATCACTATTTTGGGTTTTTAAAAAAGGGTTTCTTAAGAAAGGCAGAGCACCGTTAAAAGATAAGGCAAATTGGAGGATTGAGAACCACGCTGAAGTTTTAATGGTAAAGAAGATGTCCAGGAGATATCTATGAATACCTAAAACAAAGGAAACTCTATTTTCCCTTAGGCTCCCTTGCTTTTTATTTGAAAACTTTTATATAAAATGTTGTTTACCACATTCTATCAAATATTAGAGGCTAAGGGTATTCTTTGCTCTCACTGACAATGTAAGATTTTTTTAATCTGTATTACAATATAAATTCACAATTTTCTTTGTAGAGGTTTAATTAAGAAGAACTTTAAGATTTATCCAGGAATATTTTGCCTTGCTCTGAATCCTATAGGCTTACCAGAGAAAATATCATTTTTAATAAAATGAGCCAAGAATTATTTTTCTCTAATATCTCCCAAATATGCCATTTTTGGAGGTATTCCTAAGGAAAGTAATATTAATAATCACATTGCTAATGTTGAAATAGGTTTGGAATCTGTGTATAATGCCTCTAGGGTAGATTAACTCTCTCTCTCTGTGATTATACATAGAATGTATAAGGATTTCTTTAAAATGTGGGTATTAATTTCTCTTAACTCAGTTTCCCCATTTATGGGAAGAATAATAATACATACTAAATTACTGTCAGATTAGTGTTATATTACCTTTCTAGGGCAAAAAAATAGTACCTGACACAACTGGCTATCTATATATAAATTTCACTTTCTAACAGTCTCCAAAAACTAGAACCAAATTCCTTCTATCATTATTATTATAAGTGTCATCCATATCTTGTAATTTAATTACAGTGAAATAGTCTGTGTTGTAATGCTATGGAAAGTAATTGTTTTACTTTTCAAGGTATTTAGGTATGATGTAGTCATTATTTATTTATATCATGCATAATAGCATTTCATACCTATGTTTTTTTAAAACCTGAAATTGTATACCTTAGAATCTTTTTTAACAACATCATACTCTAAATAAGATACTGATAGGATAAAAATGTAACATGGTGTTAATTTCCTCTTTTAAAAAGCAATTGTGTGCTCAATTAAAAATATATGGTTTTAATATAATATTGCAATAGTGGAACAAGAAAACTAACAAAGAATACATATAATTCACAGTGCTGCATTAATTTGTATTTTATAAAATTCACTTTCATATGTTTTATGATACTTGGTGAGCTTCAGAATGAAGATATTTGCCAGTTGTCAAAAGCATTATTTTATAATACACATTTTAGAAATAGTGCAGGCAAAGCTATTATTTCACTCTTTTCGAGGTGTCACACACATGAAGTCCATAAATCTTAAATGTGTAGCTCTCTCCTGTAACCACTACCCAGATTAAGACTGTGACTTACTATCCAAGAAGCTTCCTCATGCCACTCCCCAGTCCTAATCATATCCAACTGCAAACTCTAATCTGACTCCTAACACCACAGATTAGTTTTTTCTGTTCTTTACTTAATAGCAATAGAATTATAAAACATGAATGTTATCAGTAGCTTGATTTTTTTCATTGCTGTATAGAATGCCAAGACAGACAGACATCATGATTTACTCATTCTACTGTTTTTAGACATTTAATTTATTCTTACTTCTAAGCTATTATGAATAAAACTTCTATGATCATTGTTTTACATCTGTTTTGGGATATTTCTATTGGGTATAGATGAAGGAATACAATTGTCGATGGCAGTCATATGAATGGATACTGCTATTTTAAAAAATATATAACTACTAGCAAAATATTTTTTTTCATAACGGTTTAACAAATATTTAATCTCATCAGTATTATAGTGGACTCTGTTACTGTACCTCTTCAACAACTCTTGGTGTTTGCAATATTATTTATTTAGATATTCTGATAAGTGTGAAAGATTTCCATAAATTTTTAAAAACTATTTGATATCTTATTGTAAAGCTCATGTCCCATTCTTGTTACTCTGTCTTTTAAAAATTGATTTTTAAGAATATTTCTGTGTGGGTATGATTTTCCTTATCACCTCCCTTAAAGATCATCAGGTCTTTGAAAATCAGAAGCTTTAGTTTTAATGAAGCACGATTTATCAATGTTTTGTCATGGTTATCACTTACTATACTCTACTTAAGGAATCTATCCATAAACCAAGCTAATAAAGAAGTTTGATCATTTTAGTTTTAACATTTAAGTCTGTGCACTCTCCAACATTAATTGAAATTTGTTTGGATGGAGACATGGATTAAAATTACCTTTTCCCCGTTGTGTATATACAATGCATTGAAAGGAGCATTCTTTCCTTCAGCCTTCCTCTCAGAGGAGACTGAGGTGCAACTTTCTTTGGGGGTCCAAATTGGGGATGATCCTACACCAACTGCCTCTACCATGCCATCAGAGTTTGGCTCCAATGTGATCAAACTCATACCTGAGGTGTGCTGGTGAGGAAGTCAATGCCATATCTGCCCTGGCCCCCAAGACTGCCATCCTGGGTCTGTCTCCCCCCAAAATTGGTGATGGCATCGCCAAAGCAACCAGTGATTGGAAAGGCCTGAGGATCGCAGTGAAACTGGCCATTCAGAACAGACAGGCCCAGATTGAGGTAGCACCTCCTACCTCTGCCCTGATCATCAAAGCCCTCAAAGAACTACCCAGACAAAAAGAAGCTATAGATGATATATATTAATCTCACTTTGATGAGATTGTCTGGCAAATGTGGCACTGATCTTTAGCTAGAGAACTCTCTGGAACCATTAAAGAGATCCTAGGGACTGTCCACTCACTGGGTTGCAGTGTTGATGGCCATTATCCTCCTGACATCTACCATGGTACAGTGAAATGCCCCTCTAGTTAAGAAGTATAAGAGAAAATATTTCAATTAAAAATTGCTTGATGAATGAAAAGTAAAAAAAAACAGCAAAAAACAAACAGCATTCTAGTCCCAGTAAATTTTCATTGGAACCTTTGTCAAAAATCAGTTAAAAAATCACAATTTTAGAAACTTGATTAATAAAGCAATTTTAGTGAAAATGTTTCAAATGAACATGGTGAGTGAAGCATCTGGTGATTTACAGAAATCTCAGGGTATTTAATTAATGAGCACCATAGATGGCCACTTGTGAACACCTGGGATGCAGTGGAACAATATGGATCTGATGATGTTGTAGGCTGACTGTGCAAGGAGAGATTCAAACATGGTCCAGGCAGTGGAATATTCTCTTTAAATTTTATTTAAGGATATTAAATTTTCATCTATGATGCCGACATGTACTCTGACAATAATATCATACATTATATTGTCCTTTAAATGTTATAAACAGCCACATTATAGCACCATGTCTTTATTTTGGCCAGGCTAACTATGAACAGACAACATCACTGTGTATGTCAGCCTCATTTCACAACAACAAGGGTTCAGTGAGCAGTTTGATGGGGTGGAATATCAACATCTGAAGACAGCCTCCTCAGCTGATCATCATGGAGGGACTAGATTGTTTCTAAGGCACTTGGAATTTCCTGTGTTCTTCTATATGAAAAAATCAGATGTCGTCTGAGAGAGAGTCGATAAAATCTCATTACCAATTAGTGTCTAGATCCTTTGAATGACTGGAATTTCTGAGAAATTACCTATTTGAGTGTTTAGAGTAGGAATTCAATCAAGGAGATGAGAGGTGAGGATGAAGAGTTTGGACGTTGGAACAGAGCAGATAAGCTAGAAAGGGATAAAAGATCCTGACTATGCAGGGCTTTTGGGGTCATATTAAGTATTTTAGATTTAAAGTCTAAGAAAAATTTAATGTCATAAATGCAAGTTCCATTACTTAAATTACATTGCAAATATTGTTCCTTATGATTTCCCACTTGCTTTTCCATGTCCGTTGTTTCTGTTATATTTCTCTCTATTCGCACTCTCACCATCACTGCTTCTTTTCCTAATTTGACAACCATTAAATTGTCTCTCAGATGTGAATGGCTTGGATTTTTGCTTGTTATATCATCAGTGCTACTATCTATTGCCTTGCTTGTCAATTCTTAGAAAGAAATGAGTTGTCTAAAGTATGGTTGGGTATATTTTAGATTTCTTGATTTCTTATGCATTTTGACATTTTGATATTACATTTCATGCTTTTAAAATTTGCTTTTCAGAAATCTAAATCTTATTTAGTTCTCTGAGATTTATATATCATTGAGTAATCTTTGGCTAGTGCTATGTCATTAAGTTAACCCTCTTTATAGAGTATCAATTTCTACTTTACTATCAGTTATATGGTATGGGAGATATAAAGTGAAGGACAGAATTATATGTAACAGGTGGCATTTCTTAATCAATTTGTGGTATGAGCTTACGAAACGAATACTTAAACTTGATTTTCCTTGAAAACTTAAAATTGTTCCCAGATCAAAATTCATTTTATTTTTATTTTTTCTTAAATCCTCACCCAAGAATATGTTTATTGCTTTTAGAGAAATAGGAAGGGGGGCAGAGAGAGAGAGAGAGAGAGAGAGAGAGAGAGACCAATGTGAGAGAGAAATATCAGTTGGTTGCTTTCCTGTACATGCCTGACGGGATTAAACCCCGCAACCTAGGTATGTGCCCTGACCAGTGATCAAACTTGCAACCTTTTTGGTGTATGGGACAATGTTTTACCACCTGGCCAATGTTCATTTTTTAAAATTAACTAATTAATTAATTAATTAATTTTCCTAATCGATACATTTAAGAATGAATAAGTCATCATTACAACAGAGTTTAGAGTTTTGTATGCCTTATTTTTAATAACCAAAAGTTATAATTGTATCAAATGTAGTAAGTATAGGCTACTTACACTAAACTTGTATAAATCTAATTTTTAGCCATTGGTCAAGGAAGGGAGCAGAAACATATATTATGATAATTTTGTGTTCTAGTATGAGAAAGGATGGCTAGTGCTAATGAAATGGTTTAACTAAGCAATAAATATATCCGTATGCAGATTTAACTTGGCCGCTTATAAATATAAAAGACTTTCACTCATCTGAGAACATAATTTATTTTAGAAGTAGCATATGGCACATGCTATATGTTTATTTGGTTAAAAGATTGCGTTCATAAATACTATATTATGAAAAAGAATAACTGATTATTTCTATTAGAGCATAAAGAAAAATGATTAATCCAGATAACTGGATTATCTGATATGAGATAAATTCAAAACAACTTTATCTTTTTTATGGTTAAAGTAGGAATATTTAATTAATATCTACATAGGAATTCAGGTGTCAGTCTTTGGAAGACTGTGAATGCTTTTTGCCAGTGAGTCCTTAAATAGCGAATATATCACTGGGTAAGCTTAAAAGAGGATTCATTTGGGGGGAAAAAAAAGAGAAAAGAACCTTTCAAGCAAATGTATTTACAGAGATCATGTTATTTGAGTAAATATTAGTTCAACAAGAATTTACTTATAGACCAAGAAATCCTATAATCACAAGGAAAAATTTAAGTGGTATGAAAGGCAATACAAAAAAGTGAGTAATAGGATGGAAAAGCAGAAACAAAAATCATCAAAAACTGAAGGATAAGCATTACTGTGAAGTTCTTTGCAGAGAAGTGGAAACCTGTCCTATGGCCAAGGAGCAGAAATTAAGTAGGTATGACAAATGTGGTAGGGGTTTGTTTTCAGTAGTTGAACACGATGAAAAATGTAGAAAAAGAAGTAAAGCATGTTCCATCGACAAAGGCACAACTGATATTATCTAAGTGTTTATTGTCTTATGGGATGAATTAAATAACAATTACAAAGTCTACATGAGTAGTATATTGAATATGTACAATAAGGGGAACAAACCAATGGAAGCAGATTCAGCTATTAAATACACATTTATGGAGGGCCTACCATGGCCCAATCACAGCATTAGGTTCTAATGATACATCTGTCAACATGAAAGGTGGTGCCCTGTTCTCAAAGGCTTGTAACTATGCTTGTGATTGTTTTTTTAACCAATTGTGTGACAAGAAAATATGATAGCTATGATAAATCAAGCTTTCCTCCTGGAAACAGACAATAGCAATTTACAACTGTAATTAAGATACGGTATAAAAAATTATTACTATGCCTTAAGGAATTCCAAGAGAAAAACAGAAGACTGTATTTGTAATATAATTCCTAGCTGAAATAATAAACCAACTCATGTTCTGGTTGTATGAGCTTGAAGAGTGGAACCACCCTGGCTCAAACTGAATTCTGACTCTACTACTTGCCTGATCTGAAAACTTTCATAAATTATTTGGCCACTTTGTGCCTCAGTTTCTTTGTATGTAAATGGAAATCATATAGTTGTAAAAATTATAAAGTAAATATATGTAATATACTACAGATATACCTGGAATATAAAAAGCATTATAGAAGTATTGGTTATAATAATTAAAATTAAATATATTCATATATATATTACAACTATCTTCATTCTGTGGCTTGATTTTTCCTTCTTTCAATATTTTTGATGAATAGAAGTTTATAGTTTTCCAGTTTATCCAATTTTTCCCTTTAAGGTTAGTTGTTTTTGTACCCATTTTAGAATATTTTTGGATACCCCCAGATCATAAATATATTCATCTCTTTGTCTATCCTTAATCCAGTACAACACCATCTTAATATTTGTGGGTTTATAATTAGTTCCTATAATCAAGTAGGGTAAGTTTAAAATTTTGTTCTTCAAAAGTGTTTTGCTTTCTTTTGTATCCTTACATATCCATTTAAATGAGAATTAGTTTGTGAATTACACACACACACATTATTCTAATATTTGCATTGGGATGGGTTTAAATGTACAAACTGCTCTGGCTGGTGTGCCTTAGTGGATTGAGTACCAGCCTGCAAACCAAAGGTTTGGGGTTCGATTCCCAGTCAGGGCACATGCCTGGGTTTTGGGCCAGATTCCTAGTGAAGGGCACGGAAGAGGCAACCACACATTGATGTTTGTCTCCTTTTCTTTCCCTCTCCCTCTCCCTTTCTAAAAATAAATAAATAAAATATTTAAATGTACAAACTAATTTGAAGAAAATTATATCTTTACACTATAAAATCTTCTAAACTACACACATCAAATATGACTTATCTCTCTATTTATTTAAGACCTTTAATACTTTATTCAGTAACATTTAGTATTATTTTATATTACATGGCTATTGCTAGATTTATTCTGGTTGTTTGATTATTTATTATAATGTAAATGTACCTCTTTCAAAATTGTATTTTATATTTACTGTGTGCTGTTACATTAAAAAAACATTGATGTTCAACCTTGTTATACTCAGTGACCTTGCTAAAACCACTTATAAATTCTAATAATTTATAGATCACCTGGATGTGTTTGCATAGACAATTATGTGTGTGGGTAATTAATATTTATTCTTTTCCTTCCAGTCCCTTCCTAAAATCTCTTACTTTTTTTGCACTAGCTGAAAGCTTCATGGCAGTATTGAACAGAAGTGGTGATAGAATAATTCTTGATCACAGAGAAAACATATGATATGATATGATTAATATCTATAACATATGAAGTGATACCTTATCTTCATTCTGGGCGTTAATAATATACACTCACATTCCTTCTCTTTGTTTAATCTTTTTGGTAATCCTAAAGAGTTATTAATATTTTCAAATTAAAAATATTATAGTTTGGAGGAATTTTTTGTACTATTATAGATGTTTCCTACTTTTCAATTTATTGTCTTATAATTACCACTTCTGTTCTTCTATATTTCTTGTTTTTTTTAAGTATTTATTCATTTATTTTGAGAGAGAGGGGAAGGGAAGGAGCGCAGGAGAGAATCGTCAGTGTGTGGTTGTGGCTCACATGCACCCTGCAGGGCGCCTGGTCCGCAACCCAAGCGTGTGCCCTGACTGGGAATCAAACCAGCGACCCTTCGGTTCACAGGCGTTCACACAATCCACTGAGTCACACCAGCCAGGGCCTATATATTTCTTGTTTTTATTCGCTTTTCTTTTTCTGGCTCCCTCGAATGGATGTGTAGATTATTAAGTGTTAATTTTTTAAGCTTTCTGATATGTGCATTAAAATTATATATTTTCCTCCAAGTGCAGCTTCAGGAAATTAACATAAGTTACAATATATTGTATATTCATTATGTTTCTGTTAAAAATATTGAATACATTTTAAACGATTGGAGATTTTTCTAGGAATTTGCTTATTATTGCTCTCTCCCTTAAATCATGTGGTTAAAGAACTTCTGAAAGCCCATTCTTTGAGGTGTATTAAGGCTTATGTCTCATTTTAAAATAAGTTTTTATATATAATGTTTTTATGTTATCCAATTAATAAACACAAGGCCTATAGAGCATCTTTTTGAGCCTTATAGTTTCTGATAGTTTTCATTCATATCGTATATTTTTGCCTACTCTCAATGCTGTAATGGATGGGTGTAGAATTTCTTCTTTCCTCTTCTGCATCTTCTCTTCCAGTACAATTTCCCCCCCACCCCCCTTGTCACTGACTATATAAAAGAGAAAAAAAAAACCAATATCTGGTAGGGATATTTTAATATTATTTGGAATAAAGGTTTTATCTTACTAATGACGGCTTCCTTTTAATGTGTATTCCTTTACTTAGAAATTCAAAATTTTAGATCTATACTAAGCAACTGGCACACTATAATTCAGCAGTTTAAACATAGAAGCATTATAAAAGTTCCAAGTAAATATTACACAGAATCCTAGCAGCTGAGATGGGGAAAAAATATGAAGCTACCTTATTTGGATTGAAGGTCGAGGACCCAATTCCCTGAATGCTAAAATCTCAACTCGACCACCCTGAATTGGCTCATGAGACACCTTCCAAAAACCCCACTGCATTTGCTTGTACACTAGTGCAATTCTTCAGGAATTGTTAAAGTTTTAAAAGTAGTTGCAATGAAAAATTGTGAATACTTGTCACTTTAAATGTAATCTATTGATACTTCTCCCATTTATTTACCAATATAATCTATTTTGTCCACAGCTTTCAACAAATGAGCAATTTACAACTTAGTTGTCAATAAGTTGCACTAAGTTGTAAAATGTAATACATTTGCATTTAGCTCTGTGTTTTTTTATACTTGTGAAAAAGTTTTAAAACATTCAATGGCCAAATCTATTGATATTTGAAAGATTCCAAAACATTTATTTATTTTTTGTGGAAAAAGGTAGATGTGATAAAAGAAAGGAAGAGTGAAAAAAGAGGAAAAGAATGGAGAGGGTGAAAGAAGACAAAAGAGAAAGAAAAAGGAGGAAGATATTTTAATTTAAAAATCAAATATAACATCTAAGGATATTTTACCTTATACTAAAGCACAGAAGGTAAATGTATGACGAGTGCTCTATTTGTACATTAATTTGTTCAAGATTTCTTACATGTTTACTACGTACAGGCATTCTGCAGGTTGGCAGGGATGCAGGTGGTATCTACTAGGAGTGCACAGTCTATCTATGAAACTGACAAGTCAACTGACACCCTAATAAATAGTTTAATAAAAATAATCCTGGCTGCTATTAGAGTACATAGGAAGGATATTCTTACAGTTTCTTAGGTCAAAACTCCTATATGGGTTATCACAATGTCAGTAGGGCTTTGCTCCGTTCTAGAAGGTCCTAGGTGAAAATCCGTCTCCCTGATCAAATATTGTCAGAATTGAAATATTTGCAGCTCTTGGACTAAGGTTCCTGTTCCCTTATTGAGAGTAAACTTAGAACCAGTCCCGGTTTCTAGGGGGTGCTTAATTTCTTACCCCACCCAGCCGCCTTTTTTGCCCATCAAAATCAGCAATAGTAAGTTCAGTCCTTTTCACAACACATTTTTTGGACTCATTCTTCTCGTTCCCTTTTCTACTTTTAGAGACTCTTGATTAGATTTGGCTAACCAGGTAATACAGGATGATCTCCCTACCTCTGGGTCTTGAGCCTTAATCACATTTGTAAATCCTTTTTGCTATGTTTGCTACAGGTCTGGGGATGAGGGAGGTGTTCCGTTTTTTGTTTTGTTTTGTTTTTTGTTTTGTTTTGTTTTTTCTTTTGTCTAACAGGGAAGCAGTAGGTAGGCTCCTTAAAAACAAACAGACAGACATATATATCAGTCAAATTTTAAAGAATAAGTAAGATTTCCCCAGGGGAAGAAAAAATAGTTTAGCAGGAACAATTAAAAGAGAAGTTTGTGATTTAGAAAAAAAAAATGACAGTTTTGAAAAAGTATCTTAGGTTTAGCAAGTGATGTAGATGTCATGAAAAGCTGAAGAGATTATTGGGAAAATGAAGTCTCTGTGCCCCCTCCTCCACATTTGAGATTTATGCTAAATGCAGTAGAAAACCATGGAAATCTTTCAAGAAAAAAACAACAACATATGTTTTTTAGTTAAAGGTTTTTATTTATTAGAGAAAGGGATGGAGAAAGAGAGGGAGAGAAACATTTGTTGCTTCTTGTAGGTGCCCGGACTGGGGACAGGCACCTGCAACCCAGGTACGTTCTTTGACCAGAAATCAACCAGCAACTTTTCAGTTAGCAGGACAATACCCAGTCAACTGGGCCACACCAGTCAGGGCAATAACATAGTGTATTGCTATGTTCATTTCACAACAATTACTGACAGCACCATTGAAAGGAATTGCAGAGGATGGTCAAAGCTGGAGAAATGGAGAAAAAATGATGACGATAACACAATAAATGAGAGGAGAAATTGTATCAGCTCTACGCTAGGCAGTGACAGTAATGACGCTGAAGAGGGAAGGGATTCTAACGATACCCAGGAAGTATAAATAAGAGAACCTGACAACAAACTGTGGGGAATAAAGTTGATGGGGGGAGAAAAAATGATTTTAAGAATTCTAGCTTTGGAAGTTGAGCTGGGAGATGAGAGTGTCAACCCCTGTCCCTTTAAATGTGTCTGGGGAACTCTACTCAGTAAGCCTAGAAAGGCTGATTTATTCTGTGATGTATACTGGGTGTCATTGCTCCACACTGGAACTTCAGGTGGAAAAGAGAGTTTGAAAATGATATAAAGGTGTAGCTCAGTCCTTATAAAATCTATACAATTACCACTCTTGATTAATATCATACCTCTAAATTGACATGAAATCTAAATTTTTAATTTTCATATAAATTCTGTGTGTTAAGAGTACAAGAATCTTAAAGTTTGAAAGGAACAGAGGATCTACTATGTATTGTAAGAAAGGTATAAGGCCCTAGCTGGTGTGGCTCAGTGGACTGAGCGCGAGCCTGTGAACCAAAGGGTCACTGGCTCGATTCCCAGTCAGGGCACATGCCTGGGTTGCAGGCCAGGTCCCCAGTAGGGAGTGCGTGAGAGGCAACCACACACTGATGTTTCTCTCACTCTCTTTCTCCCTCCTTTGCCCTCTCTCTAAAAATGAATTTTTTTTTAAAGAAAGGTATATATGTTACGATAAAACAAAAATAGATGGATATTTCTTCAAAAGACACATTTTCCAGTTTCATCATTTCTAGAATTAGTTTAATAGAATAACTGCACTTTAGGCCATGAAGAATTCTTATGAACATTCCTGTAAAATAATTCAGGTGCTATTTTCACTTCTGTCACAAATCTCTACTATAAGTTCCTAGGGCTCCTTGGAGGATACGTGCTTTCATGGTTTTGAGCAGGAAAAATAAATAGGCTCGCTGTGAACTATCTGGTCACTGCCTGACATTTAGGATACTTCCAAGGCTGGCAGAGGTGCTGAAGCCATCTAAAAGGAGCTCTCACTGGCCAAGCCATAATAATGAATTAAATAAAAAAATTAAAAATTATTATGGTAATTTGGATCAATTTGAATTCATTGAAATCCATGCATCTGAAAGAGAAAAGTAGTATAAAGTGCAGGAAAATATATGTATTTTTACAGATTAAATGATGGCAATAATAGAATAGTTATAGCTTTAAATTATTTTTTTATAAAGGAGGATTTTTATCCTATAAATATTCACTTGGTTATGAACTATGTAAATATACATGTATATTCATGCACATATGTATACATATATGCACACATATATGCATAAGCTTTGATAAAGAGAAAAGTACAAAAACAAAAATGTGCAGAAAAAAATATCCCAAAAAGCTCATAAAATGCACTAAGAACGAGAAGGTTAGAAGTATGTCCAAATAATGACCAATACTACTGGTAATACCAAATGACCAATTAATAGAAAGATCAATCACTGTTTGACATAAGTTTGTCAAATGTTTCTAAAAACAGTCTTGTGTAGGCATGGTTCCTTACTAAAAATTTTAAAAAGGTCTAAATTACTTTCTAATCATACCAAGAAATCGTGTTAATATATAATTTTAATAGGGCCATGTGTTAATACATTATTTTTAGAAAAGTTTCAAAATTTCACAACCTGACACTTATATCAAACACAGACATAAAACCTCATGATATTAAAAAGTAAAACTTCGTTGCATTAGGAACAAAAAAGTGTCAGGCTCATACAGAATGCTTTAATTTGATACTACCTCCTTGCACTAAGCACCTATATCTTGGGTCCCACCCAACGATCAACTCTCCAGATTTCATAAATTTATAACTTTGGTATGGTATTCTCATATTACGTCTTGAAAGAAAACTAGAGTAAATGTGAAAATCTATGGCATAATAAATGAAAACCTAGAACTATTAGGAATGGTAATTAAATAAAGCTATAAAGATAAGATGCAAACAAGTTTATGTAAGAAGCACTTTGTAACTTTCACTTCTTATCTCTGTTTTTTTGATTGAAAGTGACTGTGCTCTGCTCAGAATCTGTTTCACTACATTGCAGTTTGGGAAGGGTCTCTAGGCACTTCCCAGGTTCTGATGTTCACAGAATCAGAACATGGGACAGTAAGTTCAGTCTCTGTTACTCTATTACATCTAATGGAAGATTTCTCTCCAATACAATTTTGCAACATTACCAAACAGCTTCAGTGCCTATGCTAAGCCCTTCAAGAGTACGCTTTTCACTTCACTATTTGGATTATGCTTTAATCTAGTTTTATTCTTGAGAATTTTATCCATGTGTGAGGCAAGATCCCAGATAAAGTCATTTCAATTATTGTATAATGGAAAGCTTGTTCTTTGTTCCTTTAATTTCTTTTCTCCACCTTGGTACATTCGAAGATAGCTTTCCATGAATGAATATCTCCCTCTTTTGTACATCTTGTCAGCAGAGGCACTAGAAACCTTTTTTTTTTTTGGTATTATCTTTCCAAAGATGCTTGAATATCAAGCAGCTTGGAAGACACAGAGGATGCCTCTCTCCAGCCCAAGCGACAAGTATGCTCACTGTCCACTAAAAAGGTTTGGGTTTCCAAAGAAAAAGGTTTATCTCCTGTAATTCAACCCTTTGGGTGTGCCAAGGTCACTTGTCGTTTTTTGCATCACATTTTATAAAAATATGGTCGTGTAGAACAGGTGTGATAGACCTTGATGCCCTGAATGCCCTGACTATATGCTCTGCTTTTGTCCTGGAAGGATCATGTCTTCAGGCAGCATCCATGAAATTGTAAGAGGCTAACTTTTAAATTTGCATATAGGGTAACATCTCAAACCCTTCACAGTACTTGATAATTTTGGTGATAAGGATGGGATGCTGACACAGCTTTCTGGAGGGGATGAAACCTGGTGACTCATTAACGAATTTCGCGGAAGTCCATGGGAATCAATACTGCAAAAATTGACCAAATTTTATTGTTATTCAGGCAATAAATGGTCCTTCATTTAGTTACCTGTTAATGAGGAAGAGTAAAAGGGTAATTGCAGACCAAGTACTGGAAAGTAGATTCAAAGGTAACCACCTGATGGGGCCCTGGCTGTGGCTAACCATCCTCACAATGAACTTTACCACAACTGTGGTAGTCAACTTTAGGTCCTCCTGGGTGGGCAGAAATTTCTGATCCCTTTCACAGAAAAGTTAGAGAGACATGAACCTGCCCTAAGCATGAAAAGGTAACATTTGCAACTGCTATGTGCAATCCCAGGTAAACCATTAGAACTTGGGGTAGTTCACTCGAGAAGGGAATGGGTGTAATACTCATTAAAGAAGAACTGAATCAGCGGCACAGTTTTGTAGGCCAGTTCTTCCTCTAGCATATCAAACCAGCCCTAGTCCATTTGGAAACAGGAAAATACCTTGAGTTTTCTGCAGTGTGTCCTGGCTATTACGAGGCTGCTATTTATTTAGTCCCATTGGGCACATTTCCCTGAGGTAGACAAATTCCCTTAGGGAACAATAGATGAGAAATTGACTAGTGTTCATTGTAAGAGCCTGCTCTACCCCAAAAGCAACTGCAATCAAGCTACAGATCAAGTCCACTCCTCCCAGATTGTCACTGTTGATGGTTGAAACCATCCTCAAATCAGACATGGAAACACTGCTACTGTAATAGGCTTGGTGTAAATAAAAGGTTATTGTTCTGATGCAGAGTCTACAAATGCATGTCAGATTTATGACTCTTACCAGAAGCTTCCCCATTCGTAGTTCAATGAGAGAGGTAAAATCAAATGAGGCAATTGTCCAAGACTGCTGCCAAGAAATTAAGTCAAACCTTTGGCCCACTCTCAGGGTGAAATTTTGCTATGGAACGGGATATACTGACCTTGTGTTACTGGAGGGAGAACAACAACCCTAACACATGGGGAATGTAGGAGAGGGAATGATACTTTAGATACAGATACAAATATGATCTCTATGCTGTTGCAATATTTTTTCTAAATTTTATTTTTCAAGTAGAGTTTATATTCAATATTATTTTGTATTAGTTTCAAAGTGTTTTTCCTCACAATGAGAAGTACTGTGGTGGGGCTCTCACAAACTGTTACAGGCTCCTTTAGCTGAACTGACCAATAGGATTGCCGTTCTCCTCCAAGAGGCGCCAACTATGATTTACTAATCACTTTCCTCTTATTATTATCTAGAAGATTTTCTGAAAAATCAGAGAATGTTCCAGGATTCTGCACCTCTGTCACAAAATACCTGTCTACACTTCTTCCATCCTCTTTTCCCCTCATTCATTTTCCATGGTTTAGTGACCTCTGACAGGCATTGATCCTACTTAAGACGCAAACAAGTTGGAGCCCCAACAATTGTGAACAAAAACATTTTATCCAGGGAAGACACATTGGTGATACTGGCAGCCTGTACCCTTGACTAATGTAGATTCCAACTGAGACATAAACAGTTGTAAATATTTCAGCTGGAAAAATCTAGAAGCCCCAGATTCATCAATATAGGCTCCTTTACTCCTCCAAAACCCAAGTTCTATCAATTTAACCTTATTTATGACCTTAGATCAGCCCCTAATTTTACAAAGCTTGATTAGTGTCACTATTATATGGCTGGCTTTCATGATTCCAGTTTTAGTGTCTTAAGTCTGTCTATTCCCTGTTCTTAAAAACAAAAACAAAAACAACTTTCTGGTATGAATATCATATCATTTTCTGCTAATATTAAGAGCTCTGAATATCATTAAGTATAAAAGACAAAATCCCTAGCATGGCCTGCGACATCCTTCATGCCCTGGCATTGAACTTGTCCAGAATTATTCTTCATATTCCTAATGCCTCTTCCATGCCCTCAAGTACGAGTGTACTGTGCACTTAGTATTCATCCCCATAGCTCCCTTATACACCATGCTCCTTCCACTGCTTGTTTTCTTTTTGGTTGTTCTTTCTGCAGGATTTTGTTCATTGCATAATTCATAATGCGTCTTGAATGTTAAAATTCTTGTATTCTCTATGTCTCATTTCACTCCTAACTGAAATCCTTCTCAGGAATTTGATTGGTTACTCACTGATGTGTTTTCACAGCACCCCACACATGACTTTAATATAGTTGCTATCACTGAATACGGCATTATTTTACTATTTTTCACATCTCCAAACACATAATAAGTTTCGCGCAGTCTGAAGCTAACTTTGTAAAGCATTAACCAATAAATTTCAGATGCAATGTAAATAATAAATATTTGCCAAATAAATTAACAAATGTATTCCAAGTTACTGTGCCAACTATTAAATATTATATAGCAATGCTGTAAATTGAAGAAAAATTGAAAATAAAAATATTTTAAAATAGTCATTTTGGCTGAATACAATTTAGTTTTTACTTTTTAAATACTGCTCTTGCTTTAATATTTCTTATGTGAAAAATTACTTATAAAGGTATAGCCCTAACATTTATAGATCTATGAAAAATGAATACTCCTTTTACACACAGTTCACAATTAGGTTTTAAGATTAGTTAGTTGTCACATTGAAAAGAGCACAGATCTCAGATTATGGGATGCTAAGGAGATAAGAATAAATGTTGGACAGGTCTTGATAAAATGTTAGAGATTTAGTGGGTCATCCTAAAAATATAAGGAACAACACAGAGAGAAAGAGGAAGGGAAAAAATGCAAGATTAAAGCATTTAGATGATTGAAAACTATTCTTCTATGTGGCCTACTTCTGCTCTATGTCCTAGGACCTCAGATGAGAACCATAATTAAAATAATAGAATGATAGAGTTACTTAGGTTGTCTCTATATCTTTGCTATTGTGAATAATGTTGCAATGAACCTGGGAGTACAGATATCTCTTTGAGGTCCTGATTTCATTTCCATTAATTATATACCCACAAATGGAATTGCTGGATTCAATAAGTGAATGGATAAAGAATATATGAGAAGAAGAGAATTCTACCATTTGCCACAACATGGGCATTAGGCTAAGTGAAGTAGGTCATACAGAGAGAGCTTTTATGGTATGATATCACATACATGTGGAATCTAAATGACCTGAACTCAGAGAAACCACAAGTAAACAGGGATTACCAGGGGCTTGAATTGGAGAAGTCCGAAGATGTTGGTCAAAGTTTTCAAACGCCCAGTTACAAAGTGAGTACATTCCGGGGATGCGGTGCACAGACGGTGCTTATAGTCACCAACACTGCATCATATACGTGAAAGGTGCGATGAGAAGAAATGTTAAATGTTTTCACCATAAAAGAAAAGATAATTCTGTGATGCAACAGAGGTGGTAGCAAATGCTACAATGGTAAGTCATTTCATAATATATATTAATGTAACAAATCAGAACAATGTGTAACTTAAACTGACACTATATATTAATTATATCTCATTAAATCTGGAATGTTTTCGTAAGTCTGAAAAAAACAGCACTAAAAGTAATGGACTGTAGAAGAGCTACAGCACCTCGTAACTGAGAAAGCCATAGGCTAATGATGTGAATGGGTTGGAACTTAGCAAAGAGCTTGTTGGAAGAAAATGGAACTGAGAAAAATTTTAAAGCATATTTAATAAGTCAAGCTATACCACACATAAAGGGAAAGTTATGAAAAAAATAAAAAGTTAACTTTATATACAATGTGCTTTTTAATAAGTTAAGCTTAAGTAACAAATTCATGTCATTAAAACACCACATAGATTAGTAATTGATATGGGATACTTCTAGACAGAAAAATATAGAACGGGACCCCTAAGAGATGAAACGGGCACAGAACCACGTTTTCCAGACCTCCAGAACAGAAAGCAGTTTATGGCTGATTTGTGGAGATGATTAGGAGAGAAGAAAAAAAATTCTAAAAAGCATAATTTAAGTGGGAGAACCTCTGGTTAATAGGACTTCAAGGAGAAAAAATTGGTCTACTTGGTAGATGAAACACAGATGATTTTAATTATTCACGTGGTGGAGCCTACAAAAAATACTAAGGCCAAAAATTAAATCCCAAATCCTCAAAGGTAAATGTTTATGCCAGATATAAATTTCTAGAGTCAATTCACTAAAATGCCGGTTTTGTGTTAGTTCTCAGTGTGTTCTTATTTCTTAAACATATCATTGATCTGTCAGTTTTAGCCCTGAACACAGAGAAAAAAAAAAATTAGTAGATTAATTGCCCTTGCCCTATTCTAAAATGGGAATCAAATTTTGACAGAATTATGCTTTCCAGTGAAATTAATGTTAATAAACTCTATGATATATAACTTTTCATTGGGAATAACACAGTTATAGTCTTACTTGGTCTTAATACCAAACGTTTCTGGCCCATAAACATGTTTGATTGCTTGATGATAATTTTTAGAAAAAGTAGCTACCATGTCCTTTATGATAAACAAACAAAAACATGGCAAGTTCTCCTAGTTACTGTATTATAGTCAAATCTCATTATCTCATTAGTACAAAATTAGAAAATAACTCTAGCAGGTATGAATATTTTCCCAAAGTGTTCTAGTGCAAAAAAGATAATAATAATAATACATTGACACTATTTTTTGTCCATTTTCCCTACTGCAACATTAAAAATTCAGTACTCAGTTTCTGATTACAGGAAAGACTTCTAAAGTTCAGCATTTTAAAGAAAACAAGTGTTGACGAAAACACACCTGTTTGTTTTACAAGTATACCTTACAAGTATATGATAGTCTTTCATTTAAAATAGTTTATTGTGTATTAAATATAACCAAGATATTTTGGATCATTTTCTTCATGAACCAAACAATGGTATGTTTTAAATATGGACAGACTTCTAACAGAGAGTTATTTTTTTTAAATCTAAAATATTATGCATCTTACTTTGCATATTTTTTCATGAAATTAGCCTATCAATTTTCATGTAGCCAGTGAAGAGGGTATATCCAGAATAATGCACATGTTTTAAATATAAATTTCTAAATTATGACACATTCAAATTTTTCCATTTATATGTTTAAAACACTTTTCTAAGATAGTCCGTCACCAGATAAAGCAAGTTCACAGATAACTTACTCTCAAATTAACTGTATACAACAACAATCACAGTTACTTTTATATTTGCATAACAAAGCAGTGCAGTTTTACTACCTGCTTCACATTTCCCATCTTTTCAAGACAGTAGAAAACCAGGGCACATTAAATCAATGTAAAAATTGAGCTGTATAGCAATGCATATATAGTAATCTTTTCTCATGCCATACTCTATGTCTATCTTACCCATCATCTATTTATTATAAGAAAATTTCTAAAATGGTCATTAAGAACTCTCTGCATCCACTGCCAACCCCAGCACGCAAAACTGTGTAATCCCAAGGATGGATAGCACCTGGGCTCTTGTATTCTGGCAAAAGCACCTCTGGAAAGACTGTTTTGACAATTTCCAGAATGAGATTGACCAAGGAACCTGAGCAAGAGGCATGAAAAAATGGGGCACTCTGTAGCCGCTCCAACCACAAATTGTGTGGCAGTTACAGGTGAAGAAAGCAAAAACCCGGGCCAAACCACAAGAACCTGTGTGTACACATCTTCTCTCTTTAATTTATCAACCTCTAATTCTGCTTTGCCTTAGAGAGTTATCTGATCTTCGGATTTTCCATGAAGTGCATTAACTGAATAAAAACTTTACCTCTGTTTGAGCCACTTACAGTACTTATTTTTTCTTGACAGGATCTATAAATCTAGATCTTATATTGAACAATATAAAATGTGTTTTGCTTTTATTAAAAAATAGAGAACATAAAGCTCGTGAGTGACAGGAATGGGCTTAAAGACTTAGAATATTAAATTCCAGACCACTTTTCCCACCTTTCCATGATGTTTTTCCTGAGCTGTATTTGTGTGTCGTACTATTCATAGATCCTCTGTAAAGTTAGGATGAAAGGGAGATAGTTCAGAGGTCACAAGTCATTGAGACCGAGATATTTAAATAATATTTTCCTATCATCCGGGTTTCCCCAGAGCTGCAGGTATTAGGACTAGAGTCACTAAGGGCTTCCCTTCTTCAGATTAGGTGTCTGAGGAGAGCCTTGGTTTCCATTAGTGAAAGAAGAGTCTACTCTCGGGCTGTGTACAGAATTTAAGCCCCATGAGAAGAGTGTGTTTGTTTATTTCTGTATGCTTAGTAAATATAATAGCACTCAGCAAACAGAACACATTCAAGACATGCCTATAGGAGAACACACACAGGCACACACACACATCTGTTTTACACCCAATATAAAAATGTTTTCAAATTGCACTTTTAGAAAAAATCTCCAAATATCAGTAGATGGTGGTTTAGTATAAAACTATACAGAATATAAAATCCAGAATTTTCTTTTAAAGATGGGTTAAAAATAAATGCTCTTATGGGTAATGAGTTCTATTATTAGCTCTTTAAGTGGAAGACTTAAAATAAGTCATTTTTAAAATGCACTTATTACAGAAATACTTTTTAACACTGATTTAAGATTTTTTAAAAATCTTGCTCAGTTTCAAAAGGATAAATTTTCCCTTAATAATAAATCTTAGTTCTAAGGACATGAAACTATATAAGAAAGTTTAAAAAAATGGTCTGTATAGTGCATGAGGGGTGACTGTGCATGAGTTACTTTTACCCCCAATTAAAAAATTCTAAAGAAAGTTTTGCACACATACAGGGGCACACAAAAACACATCTGTTGGCTCTTAGGAAGGGTGAAAAGAGGAGAGTCATGTGGAGGAGAGACATTTTGGAGGAGATAGGTGGCTGGTTTATATATTACGTAAACAACATGTAGAAATTCAGATCATTAAAAGGCACTATTAAAAATGGCAGTCGTTCTTTCTTTGGCATACAATGTGTGTGGGGAATAGCAGAGATTGTATTGGTATTTGCCATGCAATGTAACATATTCACAGGTCCTGGGGATTAGGACATGGGCACCTTCGGGAGACCGTTATTCTGCCTATAAGACCATTATTCTACCTACAAAGATACATAAGTACGCAGTTCAGAGTATTAATTATAAAGGATTATTATTTTATAACATTATTTTATAAAGTTTTGCCAAAATTTGCTGTCTTAAAATGAGCCTCTGTTTAATGTATTTGAATCAAATATGCAATTTTTATGATATGTATTTCCAGAAATTAAATAAAAACTATTTAAAATTCACTAAAGCACACTTAATAAAAATAGTTCCCTTTATTTTCTACTCTTTTCATTCTAAGTCTTATATTTGAAATTAACTATTTGGGTGAACAAATTTACATGCTCTATAATTGAGTAAGGAATTTAAGCCATTTGCAAATGAAACTGTCATAAAATAATTTACTTTTGTAGAATCTTTGATTTAAAAACATATTATTTATTCGGTTTTGTATCACTTTGAAGAATTTTTTATGAAGTCTCAAGAAATTAAGCAAATAAGTGGTAATAAACTCTTCAGCAGACTGTAACTGGAAATGATTTTAATTACCAATAATCTCAAAATTAGCCAAAAGATGAAAGTCATACACACGTACATAATAATTGAATAAGAAAATATATTAAAAATAGAAAGTCAAGTTTTCCCCCTTGTTTGATGAAATATTTTGCAAAAATAAAGAGGAGAAAATTTGTATTGCTACATCAGAATTAGAAATATAAAGAAATAACTAAATACATATCATATATTCATATATGTATATATTCATACACATGTGTATGTGTGTGTTTATGTGTATATACACTGCATATGGCTACACATATATTCCCTGGCTATGTACACACACAAGGCCTGGGAGCAGTGACACCGTACGAAGAACACATTTATTACTCAGATCTCCCATGCCCCCTGCCCTCTTTTCCTACATGCACTGATGCGCCTTTCCCGATCTGAGCATCCTCCGTACTGTGCTCAGATTCTCACACAATATGTCGGCCATTCCATGCACGACCTCCTTCCTTAACCTGGTTGGGCTAGAACGCTCCACCCCAGGTGTCCCTTCCCAGAATGCCCTGTTCACTCTGCTTGGTTTCTAAGATCCCACAACAGACAGAGCCTACCTGTGTAGGCTCCACTCAGACTCTGAATTCCCATGCTTGGCTGATGACCCTTTCCCACCCCCAGAGCTCTCCAACCCAGCCTCACAGCCTGCACCGTGGCAAGTCTCTTGCCCCACCCACGCACGTCCACGCCTTTCTAAACACCCCTCATCCTGCTTTGGTCCTGGCATGCCTACCTGGGTCCCCATCCTGCTCAGATGCTTTTCTCACATTATCGGGATCCTCCCCTCCGTGCTGGGAATCTGCTCATCTCTCTGCCACTGCCCTGACACCTCCATGGGGACACTGCCTCCCCTCATCTCTACATTAGATTCCCACCTTGCTTTGCCATGCCTAGGGGAAAAAAATGTCAAACAAGAGAAAAAAAAGAAAGGGAAGGAGAAAGGAAGCAGCTGTGAAAGAGAAAGATAACAAGGAAGAGAAAGAGCCTCACATAATCTCAAAGGTCATCAGCTATAGTGTTTCATTCAGGTTAAAAAAATTTTAAATAAATTATCTTTGCAGTTTTAATGAAGACATATGTGAAGTACTTGTTTGTGGATTGCATATGGAAGATAAAATGTTCACTAATCATGTCTATAACGTGGTAACCAGGAGGAATAAGGTGAGGAAAATCATGTTATAACATTTCTAAAAGTACAAGATTTGTCCAGACAAGTAAATATTTTTGGATTATTGTTGTACAGTCTAAGAATTTCAAGGACTGATACATGTAAAAGTGTTATATTTATTCTCTGTGGTTCCAGAGAGACAGCTAGGATCAAAGGCTAATGTATAAAGTTAATAAACATATATTTTATCCATAACAATATCAAGAGTTCCAATAGTAATATCCAATGTTGATGCTCAATGAATCCTGAATTACTATAAAAACACTTCATACACATTCGTTCTCATAGGAATTGATTTTATATATGAGAAAACATAGTTTTAATCCGGTCAGCCAAGGTCAAACTTATTAAACTGGTACATCTAATAATCACATTTCAGACAAAAAGCTTCTTAGTTCTTGTTTCTCAATAAAAATTAAAAAGTGTTTCTAAATATAAAAACCATTTAAAATACAATAAGTGTGTTCTTCAAATTAGGGTGCTATGAGCCTATCCTGCCAACATTTTCCTCACTTGATATGCCCCACACTCTCTCCTATCAGAAGTTTTTGTTTATGAAATGATGTAAACACACTGGGCAAATTGGATGCATGCTAAAGAATGGAAAAAGCTACCTTCAAATATAAATTATTGTGCAAATTCTTCCAGCTGTTGTATGTATAGAGACAGATGAAAGCTAAGAAAGATCAGATAAAAACTTCATTTCCTATAGTATTTCTTTCATACATATTTTTCATGATTTTCAAAATATTTACATATTTTTCGAGAAAATTTATAGTAGATACACAACACCTTAAAATCTACTTTCATGATTTTTAGATCCCCTGAATATACATTCAAAGCTAAATGTTAAAAATGTAACAGATAATCACATAGCTAGCTGGATTAGGGTTATTTGACAAGACACCTTTTTTTTTTTTTGCAATTTAAAAAAAGATTTTATTTATTTATTTTTTTCTTTTTCCTTCTTTTTGGCAACATAAAACACCAGTGTTTCAAAGTCTAAAATACTGGCAGGCTTAGTTGTAGGGCGAAAAGCTGACATGGATATTTAAGCAGAAGAATATTTTGCAAACTGGAACTGCTAATGAAAAAACAGTTCACATGGATATTATATTAATAATACCATTTCTCTTCATCTTGAAATCCACTGTGTATTGTTCATGCTCTTTGAAATATTGGCTTAAGCTCCAAAAAAGCATGTCCTTCTTGCTGTCCCTTTGAGATAGTTCCAATGAAGAGCAGGCAGTTTTCTCAGTAGGTGACTTGAAGTGGGACCTTAATAGCTCAACACCTGTATTTTGTTTATAGAGGTGGAATTTGGATTTATACATTACATGAAGCATGTCGCTATGCTAAGATTTGTATAACACCAAACTAAATTCAACATTAATTTTTCTCCCTATAGTGGCAAAATTGCCAAAGGGGTGTTGTGATATTTTATGAGCATTATCTTGAATACCTGTCTCAATCACTGACACAGCATAGTCAATATGCTTATGAACAAAAAAGAGATGTGTTTCACTTTATTTCCATAATAATATAATAATCCAAACAATTTATTTTTTTACTCTGTTGAAATTACAAGCCTACAGCCAAATATTCATAGATCTAGAATATTTTACTGAAGTAAAAGGTATTTATAAAACAACAGGTAATGAAAGAAATAAATTATGCTTCTTTTCTGCCCCTAATAATGGTAGGATGCTAAGGATTCAAAATAATTACACTATAAATGAAAAGGTCAGTATTATAATTAAAAGAAGAAATAAATTTGTGACTTTTATAACATAACAAAACTAATTTAGAAGAAATAGGATAAAAATGCATTTATAAACATTTCAACTTTTCTCAAGTGGTAAAAAATAACATGGTGCATTATTATGTGTAACAATATGAACTAAAAAACAAAGCTAATAGAATATGAATAAAACATGCCAAAGAATACAATAATGTAATATGTATAAGTAAGACATACATTTCTATTCAAACTGAGTCTGGTGTTTACATGTAAATTTTAAAACCCTCATATTTTAAATAATTAAGTTTCTTATTCCACAGTATGAGACTATTACATGGTAACTCAGACTTTGGGATAATAGATGGATGTTGGATATAGGAGGTCAAGAAAGAGGAACAAAGACCATACTCTCCCTTTTATGGAAGTAAATGTAATTCTTTGCATATGTGGGTCTTATGTGCTAATCCACAAGATCTCATGTACCAATAAATCCTTTTAACTCTTGTTCTTTGCATTTTAAAACAAAACTGCTGACTGACATATTTTTGAGCCAGTTTGAGTAATTTCCTTATTCATAATCATTTTGCTCTATTGTGGCCAAATGGATACATTTGCAAGGTGAAGAGCCGATTATGAGATGCCATCTGTTATTCTACATAACATTCTTTTTGCTTGATGTGCCGTATAAGGATCAAACCCTCAAACTTGACCTCATCAGCATCATAATCTAGATAATGGATCTAGTTAGCACCAATATAATTCATTTGTATTCTATTGCTGAACACATTGCAGTCTCAACTCATATTTGATTAAATTTCCATTAATCGTTATTAAAGATTCCTCTGTGCAAACGAAATGGCATTTAGTTCATTTAACATATAATTGAGTTCTAATTGAGCAGCAACTGTTTCATAGAATTGTTAAGTACTTTTGACTGTAAAATAACACAGGTACCAATTTTGTCAGTAAAGTTTTACGTACCACTCAGTCTGAGCATCAATTTCAATTTCTAGATACTGGACCAATAGTTACTGGTTTATCATGATTGACAGCTATCTTCATCACTATCCTCATTCTTCATCCAGTTATGGGGTATCATGCTTTCAGAGAAATAAGTCACAGCTCTGAATATCCATAGAAGGAAACATCGATGTGAAAGAGAAATATCAATTGGTTGCCTCCAGTACACACCCAAATCAGGATCAAACCTGCAAACTAGGTAAGTGCCCTGCTCCAGTTTCAAGCCGCAATCATGTTTGGTGTATGGGGCCATGCTCCAACCAACTAAACCACCTGGCCAGAGCCATTTTTAATAGTCTATTACTAATTCTCAAAAAGATGACTTATTTAACTTAAAAATAAGACTATATTTAAGCCAGTTCCAATGCTTCCAGTATTCATATCATTTCCCCCCTACTCACTATGTAATAGTTTGTACGTGCATCCCTCTAACATTCCTCTTGTTTTTCTGCTTCTCAGTTATCTCAGGTGTGTCATTATAGGTCACTCCAGTTTATTTCAGGAGGTGGTTGTCAGGCTGCATCCCAGGTAGGGAGAGCCAAGTCTTGCTAAATTGACAAAACAAGGGCATAAAGTTCAGGAAGGCAAAAGACTAAAATTTGCTGGAAAAACCATCTGAGAGGAGAAACCTGGGATGTGCTAAGACATCCCCTTGAGTCTTGCTGAGGACAGATATGTATTGCGTGAGTGGGAACTCCCCAAGACAAGGAAAAGACACACCAGGAGGTACATAGTAGACCAAAAATCCTGGAGCTTCAACAGGGCTGAGAATTATTTTGTGTTTCCACCAGCTAGTACAGAGAGACATTGTAATACTCCAAGCACTAGGGAGAATTCTTAGAAGTGTCATGTCATAGCAGTGGGGCTGAATTGGCTACAAATTCAGGATGAGTGAATAATCAGTTGCTAGTATTGGGGCTGGTGTTTTTGATAGAAGAATTCTATCAAAATTCAAAGAGTTGTGATTTGAAGCCAAGTTACTAACAAGTTGTTCTGGATTAAATTTCAGAGAAGGGATGGACAATTGAACTGGGAATACACAAAGTTCTCACGACTCAGCTTTGCTGCTAGAACGTACTCAGATCATGGGGATATATAACATACAGGGAATATATCTGTAGTTAGCAAAATCATGTTAGCATTTTATGCTAATCAATCCCTTATAGCAAAGGAATAGGTGTAATTCAACGTACTATATTTAGCACTTTACATAAAAGCTGACCTGACATAGATGGTACGTAACCCTACTACTCCAAAATTAAGAAAAACAGTGCCAAAAGAAAGAATAAATGTTAGTTAATATTTATCCATATGTATGTGCCAAATATTTTGTTAAGTACAGGAGACACAAACTTTTAAAATCATGAATTTCACTAGAGAAAAGAATGCTAAGTGAAAGGAGAAGAGAGGAGAGTATTCAATGAAAGTGATGGAGAAGCAAAAAAGCACAAGAAATAGAATATGCACAACAAGGAAGAAATACAAATGTAGTGATGAGAAGGTAAAAGGAAAGACAAAAAAGGACTGATACTGAGAAATGAGAGGATGCTGCGAAGGAACATTAAAAAGATGCAAGTGGAAGGAAGGTGTAGAGGAATAACAAAGAATGCAAGCTTAATTAAAGGTGAATTAGACTGCAAAGAAGAACCGGAGGGACTAGGAATACCGCAGAATGCTAGAATTAATTCATTGAAGTAGATGATATGTGCTTTTATTCTAATAAGGTTTAGTAGTAACTAACTTGACGTTAAGGTGCGTAATTCTGAGATTTCTTTTCAACACATTAAATTGGTGGCACTGGCTGAATAAATGACCACTGTAGAACAGTAATGATCAAACTTTAAAAGGCAAATACTTGACTGAAACCTGCTGCAATAACAATTACTATCTTATGTAACTAACACAGAACTTCCATTAACTCTAATTTAAATCAAACTGACAGGTTTCACTAAGAATTTGTTATGGTCACTAAATATTCCTATATAATTATATAGGAAATAAAGCTTCAATTATAAAATTAAAAAAACATGTGGCTAAAATAACACATAGATTGTAGGGTTTTTTTTTTTCTATTCAGAATTTATAATTAGCTCTAAAATTGTGTAAATGTCTAATAATGTGATTTGTACCTAGAGTTACATTCTAGTCTCTCTCTCTCTCTCCCTCTCTCACACACACACACAGCTCTTCTATCTGGATAAGTTTAATTGTTGTTTTTAACTGCCATTACCATGCTCATTTATCTTTCTCTGTGACTAATTGTTCTACACTATTAGAATGTAATGAGATCATATAATAAAAGAAAAATCATCCACAGACTCTCTCACACATTCCCCTGAATTTTTTGATCTAAAAAAAAAAAAATGATCAGAGTAGGCCTCTGTCTCCTGACTGCAACAATCTATATTCATCATCATTGCACAGTAAACAACGTGAGATTGGGTCAGCCCCAAGCATTTCTATTTGTATAGCCTACGCTACCAGCCCTGGGTAACTACTAGCCCTAGGTATGATCTTATCCCAGGTGGATTTAAGTATGTGCTCTGTATTTTTAAAATTTCTAAAATCTAAAATTGTTTAGTGAAAATGAAGTACATGTGATTTAAGTCATTTCTTTTAGTATATTCTTGTTTCAGAATATGCTAAAGCTTGTGAAATGAGTTGTTCATTAATATTGGGGATTGACAAAGTCTGGAAATGTGCCCAGAAATCAAAATCTATAATAATGCCACCATAAAAATGAGGATGAGAAAATAATTTCTATAGCGTTGAGAAAAATAAATGTTTTTGATATCATTTGCTAGACCTTCATTTGAAATATTTTATAATTATATAGTGATTGTCATGAAAATAATTCTTCTCATTGAAGTGTAAAATACACAATGAAATTATATTTTTTGTAACCTGAATAAAGACAATGGAATAAGCCATTAAATATCAATAAACACATTCATTGAGATAAACATACATTTTTTTTATTACTAGATTTGACTGAGCTCTCTAAACAGCTGGTGGGTTGTCTTAGGCGGGCGAGGAGGAGCAACCCGAGAGCGTTCGCTAAGTGGAAGCTAATATTACGAGCCTATTCCACGTCACTCTTGAGCAGTCAGAAAGTGAAACATGAATACATCGTCATCATATTATGTGTGTGTGTGTGTGTACGTGTGTGTGTGTGTATAATGTGTGAGTTTACCATTTCATAGATTTGGAATATATAGTCAAGATGAATCATTCTAAAGCATGTTTTTATGCCTAAAAATTAATTCAATCTCTCTCTGATATTCTCCACAAATGGTAAAAATGCTTTTTACACTTTTCCCCCTTTTTTACTCCTCAATTACCTATGCTTTTAACTAAAGGTACTCCCTTTTCCTTGAGTATGACACCATTTTTCACCCCTGAGTTTTTATCCATGGAGTTCCAAAGCCCTTAGAATAACATATTGATATCTAAATACTTCTTATTTCTCCAATCTCCTCAGCATTGAGTCCTTTCAAAAATCCTAATTGCTTATAACCTTATTGGACTAGGTCATGCATTCTCAAAAGGAGTGATACTTAAAGGGTATAAAAATGGTTCTGCAAGACCAAGATATTCTTAGATATGGTACTGACTGTGGGTCTCCAAAGCTTAAATGTATACCACAAAATTTTTATCCTTATTATTTAATTTCATGGGGTAAAGTGGTGATTTAAAAAATTCCTGAAAAATTTCTGTGTGGAGAGGAGAATGTTAATGAAAGGATATCAGGAATATCTGTTCTAGGGCATCTTCCCAGAATTCCCCACATGTTTGTACAGCTCTGTGTCATTACTCATGCTGATTTCACTACCAAGAACATCCTTCTTCGACACTTAGTTCAAGGTAGGAAATCATATTTTTCTAGTTGTAGTTCAAATGTTAACTCCTTTCAGCTTCAATGGATACATTCGTTCATTCCATTTGCCTCAGAAAGAATTATTTTTTTCACTGTGTTCCTATAACATTTTACAAGGGCTTTGTATGTATAAACATAATGGTTGATTTATGTGTTGCCTTTCCACCATTGGAATGTAAGAATATTAATCTTAGGGTTCACATTTTATCTTTGTAATCCCTGGCTCTAAGGGCACATCTGATATAGAAATTAATCATTGATAACTTTATCATTTTCTTCCATCCATATCAAACACTTAGCTTGGTGTTTTCTACATACAGGTGATTAAAAACATATATTTATTGAATTTAAAGGTGCATGATAATTGAATAAAATACCTCTACTTTCCATAATTATTTCCCATCAAAAATTAACTCATCTTTAAAACTTTGTCTCCAATGTTAAATATTTAATTTAGTGTTTTCTACATCTCCTTTAATTTAGAAATTATATATTTTATTTGTTATAATATTTTAACTTAATAGATTTTTATATATATTTCTCATGAACTTTAAATTCACAAAGTTTTTAAAAACTGTGTCATATTACTTTCTTCCTCAATACATAATGCACTAGAGATTCAATATTCATTATATCATATTGAATATGTATTATGTTATGTCAGGATTAAAATAGACAAGCTGTTTTTATAAATGAGTAAAAGTACGTAGACAAGTTTCCTTGTGAAAAACATGCGATAACTCTTTAAACAAGTATGTGTCATTTTTAGTGGAAAGGGGTGGTGTTTTTACAGAGATCATATGAGAAGCCATGTGTGAGTAAAAAATTAATAGGTCCAAGAATAGCAAGGGTATTGTTGGTAGATTATGCAAATGGAAAAGAAATTAGAAAAGAAGTAACAAATAAAATTTGATGATTTTGATGAAAGCGAGGAATAAGTAAATATGTAGCCCTGCTTAGTCCTAGATAAATAATATAGTCAATTTTGCTCACCTAATATCAAAAAAGAAAGAGTATCAAAGTCAAACACAGGTTTCCAGAACAGAGGCATAAACTGAGGATGGGCTTTTTACAAATTACATTGGCATTTTGATACTCTGTATAATGGACATAAATATGAGAAGATACAGATGACAACAAAAAGTCTTCAGTGAGAGAAACACAAGTGACCTGTATGTATATTTATTTGTATCTATTTATATCTCTATTGATCAATTTATTTACATATATTATATAGTATATATAAATTCACTATATATCTATAATTAATAAAATTATACTTATTATAGATCTATTTTACATAGTATATATTATATACACACATAATGAATATGAGGTTTATTGATATAATATAATGTAATCTATTATGTTACAAATTATTAAATGTCTTCTAATTTTAGAAGAAATTTAACTTACATGCAGTATTGCTTTATCATCTAAATGTTAATGAAAACATGAAGTGAACATATTCATAATGAAGGTCACATTATAAATCTTGTCTTGCTGTCAAACTAATTTATAAATGACATTTTAAGGAAAAATCTAATACATCAACTAGATTATTAAAAGTAGTCAATGAGAAAGTTTAAAATATTAACAATAAAGGAAATCTTTGCATTTACTTAAATCACAAAAATTATGAGAATGTAATTACAAAGGCCAAAATAAATATTTAATATTAGGACAAAATAATACAAAAGATTATAAGTAATTAAAATACCAACTGAATGTTAGAGTAATGGAGGTCCTTTACAAATGCTCTTTATGTTGGATTAGTTTTCAGAATGGGAGAATTTGTAAAACTACCAGGAAACAACATGTGTGAGAAAACAGAAGATAATATAAGGAAAAGGCTGTAATTAAGAATTTATATCTGAAACCATGGAATTGGACATTTATGGTCATGCTAGTGTATATCCTCCAGTATTTCAAAGTGTTCTTCAAGTATAAGCATAAACAAAATTCACACTTAGTAAATAATATTATAAAACATATCTTTGTCTAGTTGAAAATACTATAAATGTCCCTTCTAGGATGGAGAAGAAAAGGTCTGTCACACACTTTAGCACAGTGGAATTCGAAGTAAATCAGGATTAGAGATCAAATAAATATACTTAGAACCCTTAGTTCAATCAGCATTTTCAGTAGCCGGCACCACTCTTCCTTGTTGATTAAACATTTCAAAGATCACCTCCAATCTTCTCATTTGTTAAGAGCTTCACTTATCACATATACAAAACATTCTCCTATCCTGCTAATTAACACATTTCTTGGTAGCGGTCCCAAAAAGTAAAAACAGTTTCTTCCTTTATGTGCTGTGGACTTAATCTCACAAGATGCCTCTCTTTGCCCACCCTAGTTAAGAAAACTGGCACACGAATCTTTCTGCAGATGGAGTGACAGCAAGGGCTGCAGAGATTTCGTTCATAGGCTTCGTAGCCCAGCCAGCAGCCTACGTCACTTGAAAATCAGCAGTTCCATCTACACTCCATAGGTCTTCCTTAGCCTCTGCGCTTCCTGTCCGTGTTTCCTATACAATGACTTACCTAAATTCCTCTCGGGGTTTTCCAGAGTGCTCCTCCACATGTAAGGTTTTTTTGATACTATTTTCTCTTTATTATTTTCCTTGGCTTTGACACACTGTATTGATCTGGCCAAGAGATGATTCCTGCCATATTAATAGTCATGCATCAGAATTAGAGGCTACTGGCTTGAAGAAGGTAGATAATAAGCAAAATGGATCAATTTTTAGCTAAAAAAATTCACTTGGTTCACTATATTTTTTCTTTTAAATCTTGGAGAGTAATTATAATGCTCCTAGGTCTTACTGAATATGTATATTTGGCCAAAAAGTCCATTTAGTATTTTCCATAATATGAAAGATTTTTCATTTTTGCCAATAACTTTTTATTTGGATATTTTGAATATGTTGACTATCTCCCACTTGATATAACATTGATTATTCTCAATTAATGTCTCAATTTGATGGCTATCAACTTCAACTGGTCTACCCAACCGTGAAGCATTGTCCACCGAGAAATCTCCAGCATGAAACTACGCAAACCACTTTTGGCACATTTGATCAGTCACAGCACCTTCTCCATACACTGCACAAATCTTTTTCTGTGTTTCAGTTGTGTTTTTACCTTTCTTTAATAATAAAGCATAGTATGCCAAACATGTTGCATATTTTCTCTTATCTTCTATATTAAAAGGTCCACACAGAAATTCACCAATTTTAATAGGCTTTTATTAAATGCACGCCAATGTGACAGCTGTCACAATACAAGCTAACCAAATTGTTTTGAATGAAGTTCAGAGAACTAAGCTCTATTAGAACCATCTTATGGGGGGGAAAAGCAAACAAACTTTTTGGCCAAATATATATATTATTTATTTTTTAATTATTAATTATTTTTTATTATTTTGCAAATTTACCCACAGGCACAGATCCTGGTTCTACCCAGTTTATATTTGTTTTCTAGGGAGAAAGAGCAATACAAAAACAAGTATCTCAATTTCATCTCAACTGCTCCCATTTGACTATCTCATCCTTTTTTGCTTTTGGTGAAGACATAATAATGCATCCTCATGCTGGTTTTCTTATGTCCTCTTACTGCCAGTCAAAGATGAAGCCTGTAGTATAATAAGTGAAGCTGACAAGTGTGTCATGCTGAGAACAAGCTCTGTGGCACCTGGTCTTCACTTGTAAGTTCTAATGTCAAGACAGATGGAGTGAAACGTACATGTACAGACATTCCTATTATTCCTCATTTTCACATCAATGATCCTTAGAAAATTGAAAAGCTTCTGCTTACATGAGGATATGCTCTAATTTTCAGTTAACATAGGGAAAAATATCTCTTGTACGAATTTAGAATAATTTAAGGAAATACAAAGTTTTATCAGCCAGGGCTACTACATAAATAAACCCTATTTTAACTACTAAAGACAAAGGCACGTGATTAAGCTCCTTAACTCTCACAATCCCCACGATGGCCAGAAAGTTGGCTGTGGGGGGCACACAGCCGGGAAGGACACCCCAACGACACAGGGAGCAGTGGCGTGCATCGCTCAGATCTCCCACTTGAGGACCAAGATGTCAGCCTTGTGGGAGGCTAAAAGCTCAAAGAGGAGCCTGTCTCAAGGAACTGCCCTCAGTCAAACACAGCTGCCTCACCTAAGATTGTAGTCTACTTTAGGACAAACCCACAGCCAATGGCCGCTATATGGATAAAATGCCTGACCCCCTTCTCTCGATTTGTTAAAAACTCTGAATTTCTACCCCAGACCTGGAGTGCCCCATGGCATAGGCTGAGTGCTCTGATTCAACCTCATGGCAATTCAAATTGTCCTTCTGTCCAATCCTGTTCCTTCACTCTTTTTAAACTATGGTCCTGAAAACACGTTTTAGTAAGCTTTGGCTGGTATGTCTTCCTACCAGAATCTGATTTATAAGTGCAAGCTCTAAATTTTGAACATTTAAATTAATGCATTAAATTAATTATATTAATTTATAAATTAAATTTAATTAATTAAATAGCCCATGATTTATTCTGCAATAAAATTATTGTAGAAATGAAAGCATTCATATGAATCAAGGCAGGGAAAGTGGAAATCTGGTGGCTCTGACTCCATTTAATTAAAAAAATTTCATTTCCCTCTGCTAAGGCGATATAAATTTCCAGTTTCTGTGCATTTTAGAGTTGCACAGATAATAATCATGTAGCCAAACCAACCCATATTCGTGGGTTCGTGTTTATTTTTTAAACAAAAATATTACACAAACTACACATATTACTCACAATCATCCTTTCCGGGTATTAATGGCAGTTATTTAATACAAAGTATACTTTCAGAAATCAGATTTGAGTAAAAGATCCTACACTTAGTTTTTAACCAAGTACAAGTAAAATAAAGATCCTTTATTCTTTGACATAATGTGAATATTTTATTACATAACATCCATGGGTATTTTTATTTTTAATATTCCACCATTCTACGATGATAGATAATGCTGTTAAAATAAATTATGATCAGCTTCAAGTGGAGCACTAATGTAAACAAATCTTCAATTTCACAGCCAACAGAAGATAAGATTATTTCGAGACAGAAGGAGAAACCAGCATCCTTTACACAATAAATGTTGACAAATTTAGTAAGCACTAGGTCTGACTGGAGGCAACATTGAGCTGCAACATCTTTCTGTGGCATATCTCCAATTCTTCAGTTTTCTCTCATCTGCTCCAGCCATTTTGGTCAAAAGAGTCTTTCTGGTTTGGAGCTTAATCATGTTCATGTTTCTGAGTATGTTCTGACTGTGGGAAATCATAAGTATATCCAAGAAACTGTCTTGTGACTTTGCGTCTTGTCCAAATGCCCAGACCCAAGATTTGTGTTAACCACTATGGATTCCTGGGCTTCGATACTCTTTCTTTCTTGCCATAAATCAGAGGGAGATAACTGGGTCCCAGTTTTATCCATGCAACACAGCACTCCTTCCCTTCAGTTATCTCACGTCTCAAAGTCTGTCTTCTCTTATTTCCCTTGCTCTTGCTTTCCCCATCAAAAGCAAATAATTAACTTTCATTTATTTTGTCCCCAACTTGTTATTCTCTATTGGCAATATTTAGTAAGTACCCATAATAAGGCGCTCATAGTAGTCACTTTTTATACAATATTTAACCATTACAACTCTATTATACTGTATGTATTATGTTTTCATTATGCAGATGAGAAATATCCTCAGTGAAATAAAATAAGTAATCCAAGGCCATATTGCTTAAAAACATTAGTGCTTGGGTATAAACATGTGCATGTATGTGTGTGTATATACATTTATAATATGAGGTCTGTCTGGAAAAAGTCCAGCCATTGTTAATGTAACGAGAACAGTTTGTGCAACATCGATGTAACCCGGCAGCCAAGGAGAGTGGACTGAAATGTGCATGTGTGAACAATGATGACTTCACTGTACTGGTCAATGGGGGCGGTAGATGCCTTTGAGTGAGCATGTGTACGGTGTGGTCATCCCATTCAAAATGACTGAGTGAGTAGAGCAACAAATCTGAATCGAGTTTTGTGTTAAGCTTGAACATTCCTCTGTGGAAACTATTTGGATGATCCAGAGGCCACAGCTATGGGCAGCTGGTGACTGGCAGCTTCATCACAACAACACGCCCACTCATGCATCATGTCTCTCACAGAGATTTTTTGTGAATCATCAAATCACCCAGGTGACTCAGCCCCTCTACAGCACAGATTTGTCACCCTGCAACTTCTGACTTTTCCCCCAAGTAGAATCACATTTGAAAGGAAATGATTTCAGACTGTCAAAGAGATTCAGAAAAATACAATGGGAAGCTACTGGCAATTGGGGGAAATATGTGAGGTCCCACGGTGCCTACTTTGAAGGGCACTGAGGCATCATTGTTGTATGTACAATGTTTCTTGTATGTTTTACCTTCTTCAACAAATGTCTTTATTTTTCATATCACATGGCCGGATAGTTTCTGGACAGATCTCATCATATATACTCATGCATATGTGTATTTAACATATATACATGTATAAATATATGTATTTCAAGAAATTTCTCTTGAAAAATATATCTGTGGGACAATTACCTAATCTTATCTCTTCCTCATTTAGACCAACTGTTCTAATTTTGACTGAGATTGCTATGCTTTTGGATACTGTGACTTTGATGGCCTAATATATCTAAATAAGCAATTTCAACAACTGATTTATTCCTCCATTTACTCAGATACATAAATCTCGGTGAGCTCCAGCACTCCTCTATCAAAACCCAGAGCAAAGCTCCTGCTACTTTGTACTCAAGATAAACTACGTATTTCACCCCAGTCCATGTTTCTTACACTCAGCCGTCTCTGCGCCAGTGTTGCCACCCAGAGCCTTCAGACATATTTCAGTCTCGCACTTTGTCAGCTTCCCTGCTCCGTATCATTTTAACATACTTCTTCCCAGGATGGTAAACTCTCTTGCTACTCTTCATTCCTCTTAGCAAAAAAAAAAAAAAAAAAAAAATTACTTTACATCATTTTTTAGTGAAACATTGCTCAGTTGGATATAACTTAAAGATTTAAAAGATTTTTTTATTTAAAATTTTTTTTAAAATATGCAGAAGTCAGAGTAGTATAAGAAGAACTGACCTTCCAAGCAGCCAGTTTCAACAGTGAATTAGTTCATCAGCACTCTGGTTTCATATTTACCTCTTTGAGTTCTTTGGAGCAAGAGCCCTCCCCCCAGATAATTCATCTATAAAAAATTAAGTACATATTTCTAAATGATTAGTATTCTTTAAAAAATATAACAATGATACCATTATCACACAGAACATTAACAATAATGCCTTAATACCATAATTATCTAGTCAGTATTTACATTTGCCCTGTTCTTTCTTCTTTTTTTTTTAAGTTGGGTTGATTGTATGAATATCTGAAAAAGTCTATATATAACATCAGTTTGACCTGTGTCTGAATATTACTTTAATCTATAGGTTTCCTTGCCTCCTTTAATTTTTCTTGTACTTAATTAAAAAATGTTTTGTCATTACTGATAAAACCAGGTTGTTTGACTTCTATGTCTCACTTTCTGAGTTTTGAATCCTTGGTGCCATTTAATTTCTCCTTCCTCTTCTTCTATTTCAAATAAACTAATAGATTTTTTGGTTCGATCCAACTCAGATTTTTTGGGGGGGACTGTAAGGGTCACAGATAATAATTACTATTTACTGTTAAAAATATTGTGTGTGATGTCGTTCTTTTTTTGTGTTAATGATTGCTTAGCGGATTCAAGTGTGGTTAGCCTAATCCTTTTTAACCTGTCTCCTAATAATTTAAGAAGTCAGTGGTAATCATTTTGTATGCCAATAACTTCATTAGTGGTTTCAATATGCAGCTCTATCATACTATTTTTCCTTTACTAGCTGAATTGCTTAATTTGAAAAATAACATCATTAATAATTCAGTTGTAGTTTGTACAGGAATGTTAGGATGACTGCTTCAGTCACTCCCTTTATTCCTCAGCTTTCAGGATGCTTCGGTTACCTAGTATCCACCAAATGTGATCAATAAGCTTTTATAATTGAGTGACATTATCGATTCATGAACATACCGTATTTTATTGATTTTTAATTTCAATCACTTTTCATTTGATTCTACGTATTGAACTGCTCAAATTGTTTTATCCCCCAAATAGAAGCCTCTTCAAATCGGACCCAGAGTCCTTTTGATATGCTTCTGGTGGTTTTTGATAGGTTCCTTGAATTTGGGGGATGTTTCCAAACAGTTCTGTACATTTTGTGCACTTTATCTAGAATTAGTTATTTCTTTCAGGACCCTTGATTCATTTTAATGGGAAACACTATTTGGGAAAGCATATTCTGTATGCCAAGGTGTTCATTCCTACTGGGTTGGTCATGGTTTTTGAGCTGTAATGCCTGAAAGTACATATGGATACAAAAGAGAAAATGTGTGTGCCTATGGAAAATAATACCTTTCCATTGTCAAAGCTGAACAAATCAAATGTCATCACCAATATAGATACTATCAATATTGAAATATTATTATGTGGTGGTGGTGTGCTTTTTCTCTTCTTATGAACTGAGCATTTTCACCAACTTCTTCTAAGTTCATCTTTTATATCTTAGCATACTCATTTCTTAAATGAGTATGCTAAGACATAGAGTGAGAAAAGTTATATTTGTTCACCTACACAGCAGTGTTATGATGACACATGTAATACTGTGGAAGTGTTCCAAAAATAGAAGCGCCCCTGTCAGCGTACGCTCATCAGTAGGCAGCTCGCACTTTGTTATATCTCAGCTTTCAAAATTATTGACAAGGGACTGCTAAATGATTTATTTTGTTGGCAAAACTTTCAGAAAATGACCCAGAAAAAATGAAGAATAAACAGATGTAAGAGCAGTTAATAGCCAAAGAGTGTAGTTATAACAATCAAAGAGGACGAAATCACTGGCATGTTGTTTCCAAAAGTGCAAAGGGAATAATTAAGCTACCTATTGAATTTTGTTACAAAAAGCAGGATACCATTTTGTTCACCAGATGCAGCATAAGACTTAGGACCTATAAAGACTGTTTCAAATAATGGGACAATCTCTACCGGAGTGTTTGATGACATTTTTGAAGCACCTGTGATGAGATGGGTCACTCACCCAGACTTCAACTATTTCACCCTCACTGGGGTTCAGTGGAGGAACTTTGAAGCAGCCCAATGAATAGTTGCTATTGACATTTTCTAAAAAGAAGACATGAGAAAGACAAGTTTCAACAAACTTCTTCAATTTATTTCAACTCAATAAATATTTTTGAAGGCTCACTAATGTGCACTGTCTATGCTGCTCCTTGCATCTCTCCTATTGTTCTTCTTGCCTTAGATCCCTGTCAGATGTACCCTTCATGCTGCTGATACAATAATCTTTTTCAGGCATGCTCCTGATAGGGTCAATTCCCCATCTCAAATCCCCAGGATAAAATCCAACAACTTTAGCAAGATGCAAAATGTCATTAGTGATTCGTCTCCTCCATCTCCTCTCATATCTCTTACTTATCTCCTTGTGCCTGACATGCAAAGTTATTTACATGTTTTCTGGTGTCATGCCTGCCTGAGTCTTTTGTGCAATACTTATGCTGTATTTTCATCCTGAAGTGGTCATTCTTTTTATGAGTGTGAGCTGATTGGCTTTTGATAATTCACATGTTGTCTTTTACACAGAATCTTCCATGATTTTTCAAGCTTGCTGAAATGTTTGTGGATCTTCTCATTAGAATGTGAGAGGAGGCTGGGTCATAGGTTTCTCTGAATAAGCAATCCTCACTTCTGCAGAAGTACCAGTAAAAGTAATTTTAAAAAAATAATTTACTTATTTGATCAATCCTATAGTATATCAAATAATTGTTCTTCCATCAGAGAAGCCCTGGGTATCTCAAAGACTTATACAGAATCTCTGTTTCAAGGGGATTTGAAAAAATAACATTTCTTGCCTTGGCTGGTGTGGCTAAGTAAATTAAGTGCCGGCCTGCAAACCAAAGGGTCACTGGTTCAATTCCCAGTCAGGGCACCTGCCTGGGTTGCAGGCCAGTTCCCCAGTTGGGGGCACAGGAGAGGCAACTACACATTGATGTTTCTCTCCCTCCCTTCCCCTCTCTCTAAAAATAAATAAATAAATAAATAAATCTTTAAAAAAAGAACCTGTCTTAGCACAGAGCTTGAAAACTCTCTGAAAAGCACACAATGAATTGTGAATCATAAAATAGATTACACAGAGAAGTTTTATACTTGTCAAGAAACAGATTGATTAGCTTTCTACATCTTCAGAGAAGTAGTTCATTATTTTATTGGTTTCTAGCATAAGGGAGAAACCCCAATTTAAACCAAAGTAACAAAGGCATTCCATAAGGAAATACAAATTGCATTTTCATTGGCAGGCATCATTGCCTTATTGTCTTTAAGGGCGCTGAGTCATCACACAGGTTCATGCCAATGAAAAAGCGGAAGATTTAGGGATTAGGTGACTCCCCAAAGTCAAATATCTGATAGAGGCAGAAACTAAAACATATTTTAATTTCTTAACTCTTAATCCACTGTGCATTTTCCTATAATGAGGGCTATCACATTACAAAGAATATATATCACAGTAAAACATTTTTTATTACATATCATTAACTTTAAAGTTAAAAAAAATTAATTGACCAGCATTTAATTTCTAGATCCAAAATTTATCAAAATTATTGTTATACTCTTTTCTCTTTTATGTATACATTTAGAAAACTACCTTTTCACATTTTTTAAAATTGAATTATGTGTGAGGCCTTTATGTAAGCGGTTTAATAGTCCTTTACAAGAGGTAGTCTGTTTGGTGGTATGTTAAAGAGATTGTATTTTCCTACAGGGCTGAGTAAGGTTAGTACATTACAAACAAAATTAATGAAGGGAGAATGCAGCCACAGTTCCTTTATATTATTTTATATAAAAAATTAAAAATTATTTGAAAGGAAAAAATAAATATAAATAAGCAAAAGTATCAGAAGAAAGAAAACTTGGGAAAAATAAAAGAAAATAAAAATAAATGAGGCATTATAATGTTTAAATCTGTTAGTAAACATTAAATAGAGGGTATAAAAATAAAAAGTACATTGAAATAATAAAAAATGTTGTATATCTGAGGGCATAGTAAAAAATAATTCAGAGAGATGTGAAGCCTGGCCGTTTCAAATAATATCAAATAATACAAAATGTTATTGCTGTGTACGAGAGGTGGTTGTTGAATCTCTAAAGGATTTTAATAAATTTTAGATTAACACTCATCTGCCTGAAATGGAGTAATCAAAGCAGGTTGTGGGAAATAGGTAAAACTGAAAAACCTCTCGCGTATGATGTTTCTTATGTAGATACACATAAAGGAAAGGCATTGGTAATAATATAATATAATAAATATAATTAATGTAATATAATATAATATAATGAAAATGATGGTTTAAACTTATAAAGTTTGATATGGATGACCATATAAGAATAAAACCAATATATACATTCTCTGAGGATGCTCTTTAGTTAAAATCCATCTATTTGTGAGTTTTCTCCATTTATAATTACAGTACACTTGTGATTTAATTATCTCATGAAAATGACCTATAAAATTAATATTATTTTATATTGTGTCCCATTTAGGATATTGCTATAATGATTCATCCGTTCACCTTACAAAATAGTCAGTAAACCTAAAATCACTTTTTTTCATCATACAATTGTCCCTATCTATGAAGCCCTCATATAAGATGTACTAAATTAGCAGTTTTCTTCCCAAGATTTCTGTGGTTGCTGGTTTGTCATAGAGGCTGGTAATTTATCTTTGTTCCCTTCCAATGAAGTTTAATAATATCTCTAATGGGAAGCAATTTCTTCTAATAGGAGAATGTTTTACTCACCGTACTCCACTTCTGGGTAATAGTAAAAATTTTATTCATCTGAACTAATAATTCTTTTTTTAAAGTATATGTTGGATAATTAGTAAAAACTAGATTTTTTAAAAATTGGGACTCAATGTCATGTACCTCATAATACATTTCCCAAATTTAGTGCATAAAATATTGACAGCCCATGGTATACTTAAATATTATGAATTTCTCTTGGCAAGATCTATTTCATTTTTAAGCTGAATTCTAAGTTTAAGCAGCTGTAAAAATTCACAAATTGTCAAATGTTCAAGGTGAACTTTGCCGTACATATATTAATAAACTTGCATTGTTGGAATTTCTAAAAGGATTACAAAACACTAAACGATATGTTTTTTTCTATATACATATAAAAGTTACTCTGTTTTTGGAGAGATGGATTCAGTGCCATTATATGACTGTAATTTAATTTTTCTTATGCCTATTTTTCTGCATTGAAATTGAGCAATGAATAAATGATAAATAATAAAATTTAAGGTTATCATAAGAAACTCGTCTTTTGAGAGAGAAATGTTTATCACTTTCAGTGGAAGTGGATAAGAAATTGAGTTTTTTGTAAGATTATAACACACTTTTTTCCAAAATTTGAATTTAATAGAAATAATATAAATGAGATGCGTTATCTACCACATTTAAATAATCTGATATAATATTTGAACATATTCATGTATGATATCTATGAATTTTCTTTTTTTTATACTTGATTTATGTTGTACCAGCATTGTCAGGTTGGTATTATTAAGGGATTTTTCAAAAGCATACTGACATTTCAGCAGATGTATAATCACCTCTCCTACTGTACTACAAACTGTGGAGTGAGCTCCGTTAGGCCAGGGGGGTTCTGAGAGACTCATTCGCTGTCATACCATGTACCTAGAAGAGTGCCAGCACATAACCAGGGCTCAGTAAGTATTTGCAGAATGAATAAAAAAAGTTAATGAATGGGTATCGATTTAAAAACAAATTAATTTCAACAGATAATTCAATTTTAAAAATTGTGTTTTCCTATGCCAAGCTGAACACATGATTCCTGTCCTCGGAGACTTTTATCTTAGACTTCTCTTTGAGTTCTCAAATCTTAAACTCCATAAGCATGCACACGCATGAGACTCCAATAGTCAGCTCACCAATGATTACCAATACTTAGTTGAGAGAATTAAACAAAGGCTAAATCGCACTAATCCAGGCCACAGAACATAACCAATCACAGCTCTGATATGCACCAGGCTGCTGTAAACAGAACTTTAATAGCAATAAGAACCTCATTCTCTCTGCCCTGTCCCCCTGCATCACACAAGTGTGAATCCCCTATTTTCTCCTACAGAGCCCATGCCTGTGAGTGATGGTTGGTACTATGTGTCCATTTGTTGGACTAAGAGATGCCCAGGTAGCTGGTGAAACATGATTTCTAAAAGTGTCTGTGAAGGTGTTTCTGGAAGAGATCAGCATTTGCTTAGGAGGCTGAGTAAACAGGTTTGCTCTCTCCACTCTGGGTGGGCATCGTGAAGTCTGTTGGGTCCCTGAGTGGAAAAATAAGGCAGAAGAAGGGTCATTTTGCTCTCTTTCCTTGAGCTGGGTCATCCATCTTCTCCTGCCTTAGGATATTAGAATTCTGATTCTCAAGACTTCGGATTCCTGAACTTACCCTAGTGGCCCACTGATTCTCAAGCCTTTGACCTCAGGCTGGAAGTCATACTTTCGGTTCCCCTTGGCTCTCAAGCTCTGGGACTCCATTTCAATTGTATCACTGACTTTCCTGGCTCACCAGCTTGCAGAGATAAGACCGTGGGACTTCCCAAGCTCTATAACATCGTGAGCCAATGCCCATTATATCTGTATATATTCTATTTTTTCTGTGTCTCTGGAAAACCCTGATTAACAAGCACATTACATAGTACATCCTCAATTCCATATTCTTTCTTCCCTCTTGAATTCTTTCCCCTACACTCTCTGTCTGGAATCACATTTTTCTTACAAATAAAATACTATGAATCTCTTATTCTTGACACATGCCCCCTTTACCTGATTGCCTTCCAAGAACTTTGTGGCCCTTGGACCATTTATGCAGAATAATTGTCAATTTTAGAAAGGTTTATGCAAGTTCATGTGATGAAAGTAAGAATTGGAAACTATTAGAATCTTTGAAATTCACAACATTGGAGAGTGTAGACTTCATATTTGACTTACCGTGTATCACTGAGATAGAGGTATTAAAAATACCTTAAAACATCTTTTTCTTACTATTTACTGACTCTTCAATTTTAGATTTTTATCAATCGACTGTCTTGGCTTATGGCTTCTTCAGCCTGTTCCACAGTTGTTAATCATTGTCCTGGAAATTCCCTTTTTTCTTTATTGCCTTACATCTGTATACTCAGGGTCATCTCAGGAAAAGAGAAATCACTGTAATTATTTCAGTGGGAGTCACATTCATACAGGGGCTGGATATACAAGTGATAGAAAAACCAAAGTGAGACAACCAACATTTAGTAAAATCTGAAAACCTCTGCCACTCCCTTTTGATGATGATATAGTGGATGATGGTAGTTTTACCTGTGTTTGGAAACCGAAGCATTCCGGAACCAGCTAGAATCTGGATAAGAGGAGAAATAGAGAGCTTCCCTACAGAAACTCTGACTGCAGAATAAGCTAATGCTATTTGCAATTTGGCATCTCAAAGACACAGAATTTCTCTTGGAGATACAAATTTAGAAAGAACTAGAAAGACAGACAAATAACCTGGTCTCTTGGGCTTCCTGTCCTCGAATCTTTTGCCAGAAGTTTCCCTTGGCTACACCTATATGGGAGACAGTTTCACAGAAATATAGAAATTGGAAAACCCTACTATACAGAACGTGGCAGCAGAGATGTGAGAGCAAACGTGCCAACAAACACACAAGAGACCTCCAGACGACAAAGGTTTTCTTTCATTTCTTACCAAATCTATAGCTATTTAAATTTTTAATCCTGAATGCATTGGTTCACAATCCCATTTAAATATTGGAAAGAAATGACAATGATAGGTATTCATATTTTGTTTCTAATTTTAATTTAAAAAGAATAATTCGGAAAATGTTCCATTAATAATAGGGTGTTTTATGGGACAGTTTTTGAGGATATGTATCCTTTATGAATCTGAGTTTTTTAGCATGCTAAAAATAGTAATCTTAAATGGTCACTAACTGTATATTTTTATAAGTTGTTTACCTACCAATAGAAATGATTCTATAATTCTCCTTTCAATCAGCAAATGTGGCAAATACATCCACATATTGCTATCATTAAATCAACTGTGGGTTTTTTAGAATTTTATTTTTCATGTTATATCACTTTTTTTGTGTGCTGCTGAACTTAACACTAATTGTTAATATGTTTAAAGTTCTTTTTAATCTGTTTGCATGGGACCCCTGCACAGGGGAAAAAAGCCAACTGACACTCTGTAGCCCAAACAGAAGTTCTGGAAGCAGTTACTGCAGAGAGATAAACTTAGCAGGAGAGAAAGTGTATCCGCCAGACATTCTTAAGCATCTTCCACTGATAATCCCTGCCATATATCGAGATTAAGCCTGCCCATGATAATCATATTAAAAATATTGTCTTCTTAATTATAGTTTTCTGTGGTTGCAGGGTAACTGTAATTTAAGGCGTAGGGACATCAATGGAATGTTTATAGTGGTCTATAAATAAAACACAAGAACTTTTGTGCTTGAAAATTATATTTAGGCAAGTATGGAGTTATAATTAGTCACACAAAGGATTACTCAGAAGTAGAGAAACAGGTAACTTTTTAGGATTTGAGGAGTGTTAACTGCAAAAGTATCTACAACCTGGCTGCTTGTACATATACCTGAGACTATATAACGCTTGAAACAATCCTCAAGCCCCTAAAACTGTACCAATCTGTGAAGTGTTCTGTGAAATCTTTTTTCCTCAATGCTCATTTCAGAATGAATCACAGGGGTAAAGAAAAATGAAGAAGTATTTGATGAATGAGGAGGAGACACATGCACAGTGGAGAACCAGAAAGTAAATACCTTTTCTACTGTCTAGGTAGGAAATGTTAACTAGTCTTCATAAATGGGCTTTGATAGTTGTTCTGAGCCAGTGCAGGTGTGCATTTTGTCTTTTCTGAGTAGGAAAGTTTTGTGTGTATTATACATGTACGTGGTTTCTTCTTCTATTGTGTATTATACTTGTATGTGGTTTCATCTTCTACTGTTGTTTTGGGGGTGTGATGGCACCGAGTATATTTCTTAGCAGTTTGTATGTTCTTTCTCCTGAGAAAAAACAATATCCAGGTCACATGGAAAGGACTCTACATCACTCAGAGAACTATTCTGAATCAAGATTTTGAGGAGCAGGGGGCTGTCATAGAGATTACTAGTTATCCATTAAGTATCCACTCTCTCTAACTTCCTTAGAGAATCACTTTGTCATTAGTACTGCCTTCTGCCCAGACATAAGTGAGGATGGGAAGATGACAAAAAATATAAGTAGAGGAAATGAGTTAGGGCTTGTAGCCAGTACCTTTAAAAGGAATTGATTCAGCTAGCGATGAGTGCCTTTCCCATTGCCCTGTCTTTTTCTGCCTGGAATCCAGAATTCGTGATTGGAAGTCTTGTAGTCATTTGGTGCCTGTGAGTCAATTTCTCAGGAATGGGAGAGCATAAAAGTTAAAGTTGCACCATTCTAAGGAGCTGCCGTGGTGTCTCTGGACTTTCTCCTTAGAGATTTTACGTGAGTTCAAAGAATAAAAGACCTGGAGGGAAAAAGAAAAAAAACATGTGTTTCAGTCACAGATTGGGGAGCTCTCTGTGCTGGGTGCCACTTTAGCTTCCTCGCTGAGGTAATACGGTTCTCTTCTAATGGTTTTTGTTTTACCAGTAAAATAAGAAATGTACCAATTAAATGTACTACCTAAAATTTTAAATACAATGGTTCATTACAAAATTTTATATTCATTATCTTCCTGATTTGGTTCCTTGCTGATATAACTTTAACCCATCATTATTGATCTGAACAAACTACATTTAATATTATCTGAGAATTGTAAAAACTCAAATAATAATAGATTTCTCCTGCATTTTCTGATTTCAATAAAAAGGAGTGGCTTTTAAAATATTATCCTGGAAATACATTTATTTTGTTGCATATTTCAAAATAATGTACTATTATTAATTGATTAATTAGTATTTTGGTCTGTAGAGGGAGGGAAAATTTGAGCCCTTTCCAGAAAGCCACCTCTTCTCCCACTCCGCTCATGCGCATGCTCTACATGCGTGTGCACAGACATACATACGTAATACTTTCCGACTTTATATACTTCCCAGTTTCAGGCAGCAGGGGTGCAGGTGGAGCCAGGTGCTAACAGACATGTGGGAGGCATTCTCCCCACACAAGGATTGCGTCTGCGTTTGTTTACAGCACGTGGCTCCGAACGCACTAACTGTTGGCCTGGAGGACACCGGCCAAAAGCCTGACCTGGCCCACGCACGAGGATCCTGTGGAGACAGGGGAGAAGGGGGCGCTTAATATGCCATATTCTGCTGTGCATAATGCACGCTTTTTTGCCCAAATGTTTGAGGCAAAAATAAGGATGTGCATCATGCATGGATAGTACCTGAAATATATCTGTTCTTGTGTTTTGTAATTATTTGTTACATGAAATTTCTAATACTATAATATGTTAAAAAATAAATGCTAAAATTCCCTTACAATACAAAAAACAAGTATCTAAATACAAGTAAATACAAACTGATTAAAAAAAATTAAAGCAAAAGATTTTTTCCCTGAAAGTCATGGCCAAAAACCTAGGTGCACATTATACACGGCAGTGCATTATGCAGGGCAAAACACAGTAAGTGCTTTTTAGACAGATGGAGAATTCATTTTAAGCACATAAAAAACAATATTTCTTGAGCAGAGATGAGGGTCCTTTTGCAAACCCGTGGAAGACAAATCTTTTCTGCTGCTGCCACCTCTGCTTCTCTAAATACCCCACTATTTCCATAATTGCTCATCAGTGTGTCAAGTTGTACTGTCTGGGCCATTTACTGCTTATAAGGAGGCTAAGCAATTCTAAGTCTACACCCACTCAGTGCAGGGTCAGCCCAGTCCTGACAAAATCACCTGACGTCTTTTTTTCAAGTTGATCTTATAAAATTGTATTTGATTTTTTGAATGAAAAAATAATGTTTTTTTCAAAAATTATGTAATATTCTATAATTTAAAATTCTAAAATGAGCCATCATATATGATTACATTATATGTGATGAGATAAGAATTTGATAATAATTAACTGGATTTCACACCATTTCTGCTTAGTAGATTAAGGGTAATTTCCTTTTATTGGTAAAGGTATACGTTTTTTGTTAACATGCAATAAAAGTATTCCTTTGGGCCAGGTGTATTACCAAATATTACTTTAAAATGTCAGTTTATATTGCCTTAGTAAGCAGTGAATTGACAGTAAGATCAAGCTCATTAAATTACAACTGTTTCTGGGGTGATATTAAATTATTTATGAAAGAGCATTTTCTTGTAATGTAGGTCACTAATGAAAAGCTTTACATTAATTTAAAGTGTTTGGGAAAATAAAACTTTAATTAATTCTTCACATTTTCTGCACATATATCTAACTATTTGAGATTGTTTTCACACAGTGTCATTATAATAGTTACATTATGTGGAGCAAAAT